>NNCF01126649.1:202978-235444 GCA_002313205.1 Laupala kohalensis | reverse complement strand
GGGGAAAAGAGAAGAAATGGGTTTCGAGATAGGAAGAGGAGATGGTGATGAGGTAGGAGCAGAAGGAGGAGATGAGGTAGGAGGAGGAGGAGATGAGGTAGGAGGAGGAGGAGGAGATGAGTTAGGAGGAGGAGATGAGGTAGGTGCAGGAGGAGGTGTAGGAGTGGGTAGTGGGGCAGGTGGATGATGTGAGGTCTGATGTGAAGCTAGAAGAGAACCGAAGTGCTGTTTTCCAGACGGTCTCAGGTGTGAACCGTGCTGGGTAATGTCCTTGGCAGANGGTAAAGTCCTTGGCAGTCAGGTGTGGTTGCAAATCAAAAAATGTGATTTTTGTGTCTGTCAGGTGATGTTTTAAGGAGATGTTTGACAGGTTAATTTCGTGGTTTATTTGTGGAACGTTGAAGCGTGGAGGCAGGCTAGAGGGCACTAGGTTCGTGTGCAAGGAGGCCATTTTTAGTTTTTGTAGATGTTCAGACACGTTGAAATGACCACCCAAGTTAATATCGCTCTACCCACCTATGATGATTACTGTGTCCCGCTCTGTGAGTTTTTTAGTGTAAGTGTCCAGTTCTCGAATAACTTCAGCCAAACGAGCGTTTGGCTTAAAGAAACCGGAGACTGAGAACTGGCTAGGAAGCAATCCACGCAATACGGAGGACATCTGACGACCGTGCGAATCAGCTAGTATGAGCATGTTTGATTTCTGCGTGGAAGTGTTGGTTTGATCTCTGGATAACACTACTTTACGTGATTTTGGGCGGCTGTGCTTACCAGTGCGTGGTGTGTGAACAGGTCTGGGTACTGGACGGGAGGGAATGAAACGAGTAGGTAAGGGAGGAAACAGGGACATGTCATCTAACACACTAAAACTATTCTGAGTGAAGAGTTGGGGTGGTGCATGTGTCGTAGGTCTAACCGGGTGGTAGAAGTTGGAAGGACGTCGAGAATTTCTAACTGTAGTCCAACCGCCGATCGTTTTCTAATTGACCTCTTCCTGCGCACTGATTTGTGTGTCAATATATTGTACCATGTCATTGTACGCCTTCTGGAGATCAGCTTTGAATAAGTTGAGGAATGCGATAGTGTCCATTGTTGTGAGATAGTTAGCAACTGAACGACAAAAGAAAATGAGAATACACGAAAAATGACAACTAACACTGAATGAAGGATGTTAGTATAATAATATATTTGTTACTACGGAAGTTACACATGAGATAATAAATAAATTAAATATACAAACAAACCGACGACAAAAATTATTGAAATAATTATTTAGGGCGACCACTGGAGGTTAATTAATTCGACAATATCTACTGTATATTGTGTTAAAATGTAAATAAATGCGAAAGAATCAAGAACAACGAATTGTAAAATAATGTAATAATTCTATGAATGATGAAGATAACTTGGGTGCAACAATGGGGCAGGGTTTAAATAAGTAAATAAACAAACCGAAACTAAAATCACAGAAATAATTTAGGATGACAACTGCAGATAAATTAATTCCACAATAACTAAGGCAATATTATGTTAAATTGTAATGAATAACTACAAAAAGATCACGAAAACAAATGGTAAAATATTGGAATAATTCTATTTACGACGATGAAACTTGAGCAGTGCAACAATAGAGTACGTTATTTGTAAGTTAATAATGATGTAATAGTATACGCACCAGAAAATCTAAATACAGCAAATTAATTAATTTTAATGCATCAAGAAGTTAAATTTATGATTCCGTTTGTACTTACATAAACTTTATCACACCTTTGAATGAAGCACTGAATGAAAACAATATGAAATTATATTTGGTCCGTTGAGTTTGGAAACCTTAGGAAATGTTTTTAGTGGTTTTTCACTTTACACTCACACAGAACAATGAATTTTATACTACAATGGAAGTTGGGATCTAAATACAACTACTAATCACAATAAACTCGAAAAAATAAATTAATTAGAAAGATTATACTGAAAAATAGAGAGAGCTCATTCACAACCGCAGCTAACGCCAGGAGCAGGCTAGCCAATCTACTTTTCATAATGTCAATGATAGCACACTGTAAACCTTGAGCTGTGGCGTCTTCAACTTGAATAATTAGCCTAGGAATGTTTCCTTAATTTTAAATGCTATTGGATGACCGCTTTCGTTTTGTTCAATTTTGATATATCGAAATACTTGGCTCAAATGATCAACCATTGTTGTCTTGAGTTGCGTCCATAATTATAGAGAAAAATGATACAATTTTTATTTCTTCTAATATTTTCTTTGATACAGTTTGGGGTAATAACTCAATCAGCTCATTTTGTATTTTTGGACTCAAATATCGAACTGAATTAGTTGGCGTCTCAATCAATTCTTAAAAAATTGGATCATAAATTGCAAGAAAGCAATTCTACTATTGAAAGGAAGTTTCCATTTTGACCTCCGTTTTGATAAATTTGTTTTCTATGTCCTCTAAAAGTTAGATAAGCTAGAGTAATGATAATATTCAGCAATCTCTCCAGTACCTTGCACCAAAAGGATTTTTGTCCTACAATTTCGGCTTTGAGATCTTTATCAATGACATTGTCGTGATGGACACATGGTATTTGTTAATTGGGTCAGACTTGCGCGTCTAAGCGGAGAAGGGGGTCGCATGACGTAGTTACAAGTGGCATATAAATACAGGGCACGGAGGAGGCCCATTCTCTCAGACTCTCGCATATTCTCTCATTTCTCGGACTCTCGTACTTCGGCTCGTTCCCGATGATTGGAACACCCTTATTCCGCTAGTCGGAGGATCGGTTACGGTCCACGCCAGAATAAGGACTTCACTCTTTGGGCCGTCCTAGCTACGTTGCTACCGCACGATCGAATGGCTGAATCACCAACTGCCACGGCTTCGCGCCGTCTGACTCCACGAACCTCCGCTGAACCGCCCAGGTCTACCTCGACGTGAGTATTAAAACACCTGTTCTCGCATCTGGGGTTTCACTCGAACGAACCACCACCTCCCTTCCTTCCTCTCTTTCTCTATCCTGTGTCTGACGACCCCTCAGGCCGGCAGCCGCTCGACGGCACTGAGCGGCGTCACGACATCATTAGATTTCCATAATTCATATATAATACATACATTATGATGAATATTGGATTTCTCATGTTCCTTAATTTTCTCACTCAATCTTCACCATGACCGTATGCCTTCAAACCAAGTAGATTTAAAGGGGTGATTGTTTCTGTCAGCAAACCGCACGGTTCACAATAAGCACAATTCTAAAATTTTGAATAACACAGCCAAGATCGGGGAATTTTAACCCCAACTTTATTTGTAATATTCTGAAAAATGACCTCCTTTGTCTGAGTCAGGAAAAGGTCCTCCAGGTTGGAAAGGTCCTACAGACAATATGAATCTCTTTTCAGAGTATACTTTTCGAAAAATGACCTTTGTCAGATGGATATTTATTATTTAGTTCTTTATAAAAATCAGAAACAGCTAAAACATTTGAACTAATGGAATCGTTGGGATGAGTTTCGCTTTGACTAGAAATAAAAGACACATACACAACATACAATTGATATCTTCATCTCTGTTGTCACTTTTGGAACAATTTTCAGTTCTATCGGCTGTATTTTTAAAATCTGTTTCATTTGTAGTTTCAATTATTCTGAAATTATAAAAAATAATAGGTTTCTCTCAAACTGATACTTGAAAACTGAATACATACAAACTCAGAACTTGAATTTTTTATACAATTAGAAATATATTTTTTAAATATCTTTATTTCCAGCAGTTCTGTTGCTCTATGTGCAGCTTATTTATTTATAATTTTAAAGCATGATATTTTGACCAACAACCTACAAGAAGAAAATATATAACGACTGATTCATGTCACTATACAAAATTTGGCTAAGATAGTAACCAATACTACGTTTGACAGTACTCAGTGTTGTTTTGCGCAGGACTAGGTATTGTCATGGCTATACTGATTACTATCTTAAACGTTTTTTGGTTGACACGTCTCAGTTGTGTTATGGTTAAGACTCAGTCTATAAATATTTTTACCATTTTTAAGAATGATATGAATATTTTTGTCAAACCTAAAAGAGTCAATATTTTAATATCGAATAAACAAAAACACATTTTGACAAGGTGATAATCTCTAAAAAATCCTTCAATATTTTTTTTCCTTGAGGTTTTAGGGCTTGCCAACGTCAAAATCCTTCAATGTGCTTGTGATTCTTTTAATCCTTCAATAGAAAGCACAAGCGCACAGTCGCAAATAAAAAAATATACAGAAATTCCATGAATAATGCAGCCCGCGAGATCATTTACGGGAAACTTTTTACATTCTACGTTAGATATTCAACATTTGATATAATCTACTACAACCTTTTATGTTTATTTTAGGGAGTGATACAAGTGCGAATTACAACCTTCATTATTACATAGATTAAAGAATTTCATATGAAACAACCATACGCCGGCATTACCCTATTCTCAGAAATCATGTAGTCAACAATGAACTTATATTATGAATTTTAACTTGTGAAGAAATTAACTTGTATTATGTACTTCTAAGAACTTGTATTCTAAATTTTCACTTACTATGGATACCAAAACATTCGATACATACCAGTTTGTTCTTGAAGTTGAATCTTCAACTTGATGCAAACCGAAAAAAAGCAGTTGTAGGTTTCGACTTATTAGCTTCGATAAGCTGTTCATTTTTTAATTTTCGCTTTTGGGCTCCATTCAAATACTTTCTGCAGTTTGATGCCATTGTATTAGGTAACCGGTAGAAAACGCGAATTCTATCTCAAACGTATGCGGCTGCTATCTGATTAAGCCGCTGATCAATCCATCAGTCTATTGTTATAATGTTCTAAGCACAGAATTAATTGTTTTCCACCTTTCGTACTTATCACGTACATTTGTCAGTAGGTGTTGCAGCATGAATTGACGTGCCAAACGATGCAATAGTACCAACTGATTTAATAATTGTAGATTTTGATTGCGGAAAATTAGGAATAAGTTTTTTTAAATATCGAACAAATAAATAATGTAGAATAATTTTGAATTTCTAAGGCATAAGAACCTTTGAAATTGTTCATAAGGAAATGATAAAATAGTATATTTCGATTTAAGGGCGATTTTTGATCGAATAATTTTTTCTTCTAAAGCGGTGAAAAAATGAGGAAGAAGGCCTCTTATCATATTCATATGTTGGGGCCCCCTGTGGCTCGGGGCCCCCGGACAACGTTCGGGTGTACAGAGTGCTAGTTACGCCATTGTTCTTTTTTGCTTTCAAATGCAATTTAATTACAGCATGTTTTCGAACTCGTAGTATTTTGGGTTCGTGGACTAGATTCGTAACTTGACCATAGCATAGTTTATAATGCGCGGTTGGACTAAGATCCGCTCTTTCCAGTTTTTCACTTTTATTTGGTTTTAAAATGGTTAGAAAAAAAAAGATTTTCATAAGAACAAATTGAAAAATAACAGATACACGAAGAAAGTTATTCATATAGAAACCATATAAAAAATAAAACAATCGTTACAGTCATTAAATCATATTCTGTAAATTATATGCCTAATAAAAAAAGCGAATAATGAGAATCAGAACCCGAGGAAACGTGAACATTTGGGTAGGGTCTGACGGGGTAATTGTAAACAAAATGTTATTTGGTTTCCGTTTATCAAAAGTGATGAAGGAGCAAGATATTTCGTATACCCTATTGCGAAATGTCATGGATACTGTTTTATCAGTATTAACGATGTGACAATTTGAATGAAACCAAGACAGGTTAGATAAACCATTTTGCGCATTGACATGTTTACGTAGTAAAGTAGTGTCACCAGCAAAGCATCATTTGCAAAAGATATGGTGGATAACATATCGTTTTCGTATCATAAAAAGAAGATAGGGCCTAAAATTGAACCTTGAGGAACTCTGTAAATGGCTTTGTTCTAGAAAGATATTGCTGCAACACTTTATTTTGACAGGAGAAACTTCAACTTGCTGATGCATATCTTTTAGGTAAGAAGTTACCCATTGATGTGCCAATCCACGAATGTCGTATGAATGCAGTTTTGAGAGAAGAATTTCGTGATCGATTACATCGAATACTTTCGATAATTTCGATATTTTTCCTAATTTTGAGAAAAAAGTAATAAACAAATTTGCAATGTCCTTTGGATTTAATTCGATTTTAAAATCGTCAAAACCTTTGTCTCCGATTTGAACCACACCTGAAATGAATTTCGTTTAACGGAAGATGTGTTTCCAGTTTCGTTTTGAACTGTTCTTTGTTAGTGGTGACCGCAGTGACGTACATGAGAACTCTTTGAGATAATTATTTTACCTTATCAATGATGACAAAGGTAGGATGGCGGAACGTCAAATTTTTCTAATCCGTAGGTCCCCTGAAAATACAGGTCACTACTAATAAAATAATAAATACAAAACATTTTTAAAAACAAAGGGTTCTAATAACCTAGTTGTCGGTGAGCCCTACAGCCCAAATAATGATAATAGTAATAATAATAATAATAATAAAGCCATGTACTAAAACGAATAAACTAAGTTTAGGTTTTTATTAAGGTAATGCAATGTTAAAAGCTAGTACCTCCATACATATTTCACATTAGTAGATTCGAATAAAAATAAACGTACTTACTATCTTTATCACTGAATAAGATTTAATATATTATGTTGTATTATTTGTTTTCAAAAACCTTGTCGCGTGAATTGTAAAGAAAATACGTACTGTGGTAAGAACTTACTTGCCAATCAATCACTGTCCTATGAAATTAATTGATATCTACTTTTATAAACATTTCGCGACAAGCTTTTTGAAGACAAATAATTCAACATAAAATATTAAATCATTTTCAGCAATAAAGATTTTATTTTGTTATCTTTTGTCATAAATCTTGTAAAGAAAAGCTTTCTTCCTAGAATAAGAAAACAATCATCTGTTCCAGAAAGTGACAAGGAATTAATGATTTGATAACATGCAAGGAAGAACACTAATTATACACGCTAATCGGGTCCGTTTACGCTTTCATGTGGCCGCAATGTGCAGATCATAATATCCCATCGCTTTGGTCAAAACAGATGCTAGTTTACTGCGCAATAATTTTCGTTGCTGACTTCCTCGACAGATGTACCAAAAAATGAGGTAGAAAACTGGAGGTCAAAGTGTTTACGACTTTTGAGGGACCAAGCTGAACCAAGGAAAAGAAAAAAACCCATAAGTTGCATTTTGAAAACTCAAGTCTTCTACGTTGCTTCACATTTGCTTTCTCCTGTTTATCAAGAAACTAACAGTGAAAGAGTCGTATATAAATTTACTGTCAAAAAAACAGTACAAACTGCGTATGACCACGCGGAGGACAATAAACTAATTTACTCTATATAACTTACTTATATTTCGAGAATTCCGTAAAATCGTATTTTGAAAATTATTCTGCATAGGGGAGACCTGGGTTAGTTATTACAATATTTTTAAAAATATTCTCTCACCAGTTCTTTGACGAAACACATTTGAATATTTACTATAATTATTGTTTTTAGGAATTTGTCTGATGTTGATTATAAGTAATAAAAGATTTTGTCATTCTGTCCTTATTTATTAATGCAAAAGGTCTTTTCGGCCGCATGGCGGCTATCTTCAGTGCTACAATTTATTTTTACAAAATATAAATTACAAAATAAATATATTCATTTTAAAAACAATCTACCCCCTTCCACTTCAAAAAGTTAATATTTTTAAAAATATAAAATGAAATATAAATGACAAGTAAAAAATTGAAACATTCTAAAATTAATTTACTCTCTTCTTCTTTGACAAGTTAATAATTTTCAATATAATATGCAATTGTAACAGGAAATGAGAAAACTGTCATACCTAAGTCCTTTGGCAAGCGGTGGTTAAAAGCACCGTTGTCTCCTAAAGGGTCAGGTTATATAAGGAAGTCTCAGGAATTTCCATTGGCGTCACAGATTTTCCGTGTAACTGGCTTCAGTTGTATTATGGCTAATTTTAGTAGGGGGAGGAATTATCTGGGATTTGATGATTGAGTGTGAAAATGTTGGAATTTAGTGAATTGTGAATGTGATTTTTTTCTAATTTAAGTCTTTTCCAGTAATTCTTTTCTATTTCTAAAATTTGGAAATCATTGACTATGTGGAACGTGTGATTGTTTTCTTTAATATGTGTGGCGAAATGTGAATGTCCGGTGAGGTGTTTGAAAGCGTGAATGTGTTCCTGTAGTCTTTTATCAAAATTACGTCGTTTGTCCCACGTACATCGCGTTGCACTCACCGCATGTGAGCGCGTACACTCCACTTAATTGCGAGAGGGGTGTAAGGTCTTTTGTGTGGGAGAGGATGTTTCTCAGGGACTTAGGTGCATGGAAGGAAGTGTAGAGACCATCTTGTTTAAATAAATTTGCTAACTTTAAAGAAAGATTGCCTATGTAAAGTATGGTAATGCGAGGAGTCGTGGTATCTTTATGAAGGGGGCAAAGTGTTGTAATTTGTTTTCTGTGTATTGTGTGTTTTTCTTCTTGATAATGGAATCTATCAAACTGGTATCAGAACTATTGTTAGATGCAATTTGTTTTATTGTACAAACTTCTTTCTGTATTTTGACTGGAGAAAGTGGAATGGAGAATAGTCGATGTATCATAGCATGGAACACTGCATGTTTATGTGTGGGTGGATGTAGTGAGGAGTTATGAATGATCGTATCTGTATGTGGGTTTTCTAAAAATGTCAGACTCGTGATGGTTGTCAACAAGTGTAATAGAGAGGTCCAAAAAGATGAGTGTCCTGTGTTCGTCTTCTGTTTCTGTAGTAAATTTAATGGTTGGATGTGTGGAATTGATGTATGATAAAAACTGATTAAGTTGTCTAAGAGTACCGGTTCAAAGTGTGATTATGTCATCTACATAACGATACCAGTATTATAATTATTGAATAACTATACATTTTTTGAACACCAATACAAAAAATCAAATAGAAGCTTAATAATAATAATAATAATAATAACAACGCATTTTGAGGTGAAGTTGAGGCAATTGCCTTCCTCTACTCTTAACCTCTTTGTGATTACATTTACATGGTCAAATAAATTTGAGCTATGCGATATGTATATATAATTATACATTCTAACAACTTACTCACTGCTTGGTATGTTGTTACACTAAATAGGTTTGGTTACCTTTCTACGGGGTTAGGAATTACATAAGATATTTGAAGCAATGAAAATTAATGTAATACGATTCTGGTTTTATTATGTTATTATGTTGTAATTTCTAAAAAAAATGATCCGATGTTTCATTGGTTGCAAGTTTTTCTGATGAACTATCCTCACAATCATTGTCTGATTCACAGATTTATTTAGAAACTACTCAAATTTTGCGCAACAGTCAGGAACCTACTCCGTACATTGCAACTATTTTGTAGATGGCCTGGATTTAGAATACGATTCAGCGTATTCAGTAGAAAATGTCATCGTCCTCTTCGTCCGAAGGCATCTGTTGAGAATTTGTCTTTTTGCATTGAGTGACCTTTATCTCTGTACTGATTGTCGTTTATTGGCTTCAGCTCTTAAAATATATTTTACAGGAGAATCCGTTAAAATATCATTCACCATTGGTTTCCGCTTTCGGATCACTCTTTCAGGTCAGATTTAGGTTGCTTTCTCAATTGTCAACATTTCTGGCATTAATATAATGTAGTACAATTAATCATCGTACATTACAACATGTTTATATTATATTATCATACTAAATATTAAAAATACTTTTTAAACATAATGAAATGTACTATTTAATTTTTTCAGATTGAAATAAAATGAATGCGTCGACGAGAATCAAAATATTGCGTAACAAATAAATAAATATGACCAATGAGTTTTATTCCTTGAACAACATCTCGCCAAACCCCATCCCGTGCTGACACGATTGCTCGAATGTGTATAGAAAATGGCCCGCGGGCTAATGTAAATTGAACAGCGCTGATGTAAGTGATTATACCGATTGTGAAAATAAAATTAAAAAATCATCACTTTCGAGCCAACTATTTCCAATCAATTAGGGTGGCCAGTATTTTTCCAAAACAATATTCCCTGACTTTTCCAGGCTCTGACTACCTTGTCAGTACCTTTCTAATGGAGAAAAATTAAAATGAAAAAACATTATAATAGAAATTTAGAAGTTTAAATTGAGTATCTCACTTCTCGGTATAAAATATATGTTTTGCAAAGAAATAACTAACGTATCGAATACTTTGCCAAAATGTTGTAATAATAAATAAGTACATAGACGTCATGTATAAATTAAAATAACCATTACGATTAAAATAATAAATTGTATTTTACAATTTATCGGAATGTGGTCGAGTTTGAACTCTTTTTTCATGAAATTTGAAGCAGATTCCAATATAGTGCTCATAACAAAGATAATTAATAATTAATAAAAATGAAATGACGTACTGAGCGTCTTGCAATGACTCAGTGAAAGGCTATTGTCTCCCAACTCTAACCTGCGCCGGCGGAGGAAGAAGATGAGGAAAGGTTTATGGGCGCAAGTCGACAGGACCCTTCGAGCTTCCTGCGGGCGCAACTCGACCCTATTAGCGAGGGTAATCCTTGCATTCCACTTTCCAGGGGCGCAACTCGACCGTTCCGGAATACCACAACTCGCAGAAGAAAAGGAACTTCTAATTTCACTTAAGTAAGTAAAGGTTCATTTTTTCTACATGTCTCGTTACTGAGATAAAAGACTCAAGTTCCTCGGATGTTGTGTACTCCCGACAATGGTAATTCTTGGCATGATTGCGTCATAGGTTTTATTCGGTTTAAAGAATGTATTATATAGTTCTACTATTTATGGTAATTTTTATTGAATCTAAAAACTTTTGACTTACTTATTGATAGAAGTATTCTATACTTTATGCGTGTTGAAAATCACTTGTTATATCTCCGTGAATGTTTTAGGTTAAACGCTTCGTTTTTGTATTTTTTGTATTTTATATACTTGGATGCTCTTGTCGACCTCCCACAATTACCTTGTTTAAATATGTTAAACATTGCTTCTGCATAGCATGCTTCGTTATCAGTTTAAGCTAATTACATTCATTCGATAACATTTCTTTTGATTAGATTTTGCAATCTGATAAAATTCAGTTAATGGGTTGGAAAATACTTTTTCGTTAATTCAGTTGTAATTGTTGCAAATTTCCATCAACCTTAGAAGTTTTAAGTAAAAATAAAACTTACACTCCAACGCTCGCTTAATGAAACTTACATTTCAATTCCCACTAAATTCAACTCTGGCTCTTACGAGTCAGGATCCAGTAAAATCCAGATAAAGGAAGTCCGAAGACTAGGGATCAACATGACCGTGAAAGCACAGAAATGAAACATCAGTGACTAATTGAGCCCCACGTTATCCCATCTGGAAAGGGTTAGGAAGGGATTGCTAAACCTTGGCGTGATTTGGACCCCGACCCATTTCAGGAAGAGAGATGACGAAACTAGGGGACGAGATAAACGCCTCTGTATATCCGGCACCTGTACCTACTCAAAGTGCGATTAATTAAAAACTTCACTCAAGTGTGTAAAGAAGCGATATGTGCGAGGGTGAGAACCTTCATCCACGTGAGATATGAACTGTATCATATATGACATAAAAGAAAGTGAAGAAATAAAAAAAATGTTTGCCATGGTTCTAGAAGATCGCGAGTATTTACAATCAGTTTTAATACACATTATGAGTTTGATGACTACTAAAACTAATATATTTGTTTATTCTGATGTTTATTTATTAAAGCTTGTCGATGATGCTGTCAACAAAATTCTGTGCGTGAATGAATTCTAATTTTATTTCGTGCCCAGTCTCTAACTTCATGGAGACGATGTCTGGATTAACTCTTATATCCTTCGATGCATGAATTAAATGATTAATTTAGTTGGAGACAAGGAAGCCAATATTTTAATTTACTGTTACATCTGCAGCAATCTAGACTTTAGACTTGCACGATATCGGGATTTCACTATCCACTCAGCGACGTCGAAAAGTATGGATTCGTATCTGCTCTCTGTTGTGTTCGTTAATTTTTTCATGGCATCCCTTTCCCTAGGGGTGCTGGATTTTATACGGACTGATTGGGGACTTTTATGTCTTCGAGAAAGTCACTACTGATTTCAGCTGCCCAGAAAACTGCGATCTCAACACTAATATCGGTTACGAGCCCTTAAAGACCCACATAAAAAAATATCGGTTACTTTCGATTATTTTTATATCTCACTCCTCACTCACAAAAGAAACCGTGTTTATTCCTTATACGGGATGATCGTTTACTTATGAGGGTGTCATTTCACTTCAGCGGTCCCAATAAAGATTTACTTAACAACAATATCGGTCATTTTCTGATTATATTTACCTGTCTCTCTTTCCCAATCCTACCCGAATGGTTGTATGATAGAAGGGGTTTATAAATAGGCTGATTTTACTGTCGGTCTGGGACATCTATACATAAAAGCGAAATACCATTGACTGACTAATCACGAAATCTCTGAAACTACAAAGTGTACAAAGTCAAGTTTGACTGATAGTCTCCTTTTAGGGTGTAGGAATCTGCTAAGAAACGATTTTACGAAAATCGACCCCTAACAAGGTCAAATAGGGGTTGAAATATTGTATGTATGTATCCCACCCTAGAGTGCCTGGAGGAGAACAAAGGGTAAGACATTGCTGGCACCCCTAGGGTGGGGGTGAGAAGGGGATGACATGTAAAAATAATGGAAAAATCCGATATTAGAATTGAAATCATATTTTTCGGTGCCGTTTATTAGGATAAGGACGCAATCAGTCCATATTAGAGATGATAAGGCGCTTTATAAAGAGCCGCGCGATAATCAATGAAACCGTTATATATATATATATATATATATATATAGAGAGAGAGAGAGAGAGAGAGAGAGAGAGGGGGTGGGGGGGGATCTAGGCTCGTCGAAACCGTTATACTATTAAGTGGCTGAAAATTTTCAGCCTCTTTATAAAGTGCCTGATCTTCGCCGCCCGATAATAAAATGGACTTATTTATTATATGGCTGAACATTTCTAGCCAAATTATAAAGAGGCTGACTCTGGGCCGCCAGATAATAGAATAGAGAATTTTCGACTTCTCAATAAGATTTATTACGTCCACTACAATATATTTAAAATAAGGGTAACAATTTTTGGTATTTCTGATAATTTTCAAATACGAATCAGCTTTTGTGGGTAATATAAAAAAATGCACGAAATACAGACAAAATCAACTGTAGTAATTTAAAAATACTTACAAGAAGCTAATAACTACATAATAACAATAAACAATATCACTAATTTATCTACAGATAATTTAACAATAGGCTTAATATTTATTAGTTAGCGAACAAATACATAACAATGGAATATGAAGTCAAGCTTAGCGAATCTGTGCCGTAAAGTTATTGAAATAGTAATCCCTATACACTCAATTGCCTCACAAGTAGAAGTTAAAATTTTCTATATTCAATATTCGTTACTTTTCAGCATTTCAAACAATTCAATTTTTTCGAAAATTGATTTTTTAAATATTACATATTATATAATTCTTGCTCTTCTTAACATGTTGAAAATATATTATTTCGGATCCACTCTTAGAAACTGCACTAGGGTGTCAAACGCCCCAATGTGAAAATCGATGGGATTATACGTTCAAAAGATAACAATAAAAACAAGTGCGCCACGTGAGGTGCACAAGTGCAATTGAAGTGAGTGGTGTAAAAGAAAAGAAAAAAATCATACGAATGAAATTGGTATAAGTTAATTGTATGTTGTTTTTTTTCTTTAATACTATAGCCAATATTATAAAATTGTTACCCTTATACTAAATGTATTCCAGTGGATGTAATAAATCTTAACGAGAAGCCGAAACGTCTCTATTCTATTATCAGGCGGCCTAAAGTCAACCTCTTTATAAATTGGCTGAAAATGTTCAGCCGAATTATAAATAAGAAGTCCATTTTATTATCGGGCGGCGAAGGTCAGGCACTTTATAAAGAGGCTGACTTTATAAAGAAAATTTTCAGCCACTCAATAGAACAACGGTTTCATTGATTATCGGCCAGCTCTTTATAAAGAGGCTGATTTTACTATCGGGCTGCGACATAGAGATGGGGAAATTTTGAAAATAAGGCAACACTGCGACGCTACTGTCTTCTATAAATTAAAAAGTTGTAAAGGCAGTGAAAAAGTATATATAAAACATACAAAAGAAACTCACATATTTGAAGAAACTGTTTCGGCTTTCTCCTTCGTCAGTCACGAAGATATAGGATTGTAAAATAAGGGAATTTTTGCTCTGCAATAGAAGCATCGCTGTACCGCTACGCAATAGAATACAAACAGCTCTTCTCGCTTACCATTTATGTTTCTCTCGACAACTGACGGTGTTTGCCCCAGCGGACTCCAAGCTGACGGTTGTTTCCGTTTACTCTAAATCAGCGCTGTCCAACTTATCTTAACCGGCGGGTCATTTTCTATGCACTTTAACCGATTATTACACCATTGGCGTCGCCAAGAAGAACAATTTTCGCAAAAAAAAATTTTTTTGTCATTTTGGCTCTTGGGACTTTATTAACATACCTCAATTTTATAGACATTTGAATTTTACATTTGTCTATTTATTGTAGATTAACATTTTAAAGTGCTTATAGATAAAGGTATCTATGTAACGCATCTATGTATCTCCATAATTTTCGCTTCTGAAGTGAATTAACTCCTTATTACAATTGTAACACCAACAAATAAATTAAAAAGTTAATTGTAAAATATCTCGTGTTTTTAAGAAACCTCAGGGTTAAGGAAAAAGCACGAAGGAGACTGTTTCTAATCAAAACTCGCTATTAAGAATCCGCGCTAAAGAAGTGCCGGAACTCTCCCTATTTTTGAATTTCACTTCACATTATTCTCTTTTGCATTAATAACTCTGTGACTCAATCACATAATATAATTTTATGATAATAGTTCTCTTTTTGATATCTTTACTGAGGAAATTAAGTTTTTTGTGTTGTTTTTAAATTTTGTTGTTGTGGAAATCCTTTTTTTCCACGAGTGGGGGAAATATTCGAAGTTTTCGAACTGCGCACTGGGGTTCATAATCTACTCTTCGAATACAGGCAAACTGTGCGAACGGTCAATGATGGCCAGAAATTTTATGGATCCAATAGACTCTTGTAATCCTCTTAACTGCTGCCAATGATTCCAAGGTTGCGTTTTATTCTCGAACAGTCTCAAAAACGAACACCTCATTAAGAATCTCGAAAGTGAACACATTTCTTTAGATAAGTCTCCCCACAATTTCCACCGGAAGAGGTGCGGTCAGGTAACAGGGGCAAGAAATGTTATTTCCTCATTCAGCATCAATGAAGTTTCGTCCCATACATGCTTGACTTTAAAAAATTGCTTGTCAATCAACACGAGCACTTTCTTTATGAATTAGCGGCAACCTACTTTTTTAGAACAAAAACTGGAGCAAATTTAAGCCGTATGTTTTACTATAAATGATACAAGTTAATTTACATGAATAACATGCTACAAATTAATTTACGAATACTTTGTGTCTTTGTTTGTTGCGTTATTAACTTGTATTTCTTTAAGCAAGTAGTCACTTTTGTGTTTACTATTAATATTTATTTGGATATTACTTAAATTCTTTGTGACAACGCTTTTCCTGAAATTTTCCTACCATGCTTTCCCTTAAATTTTCGGGAGTTTCAAGGATTTGTTTCGTAGAGGTTGGCAATTTGTTTAAGGCAGCAATATTGAATAATTTAAGGTTAAGTATTGTGACTTTGAGTATAGCTATGTTCACTGCTTCTCTTCTTTCTTCTTCAGTCGTCCCATGTCCGCTGGTGTCCGGTGACTTAGGGGCGCTGGGGCGTTAGGGATTGATGGAGACGACAGACGACAATGGGTATTGGTCAGGGTGGTTAGTTTGGAGAGCTGTTAGTAGGCTTGTGTTTCAGATGGGTATGTCCGAATCACTTCGGGCATCCAGTTTTTGCCTCAACAATGGAAGGTACAGTTTCGAATCGTTTTACACTTGAAAAATATGTTATTTTGGAGTATGTTCAGTATTACCCCCTTATTTACATAATAATGAAGGTACGATATTAGCTATTGCCGTAAAATCTGGGATAAGCATTGACATTTCTATATATTCCCATTTTCACTAATAGTGTGTTTCACTGGGAAGTTTGGGTGTCTTTTTACGGATAGTTTGTGTAAATAAGCCGACCTATCACCAGGGTCGTTCCTATTCATTTTGCCGTCCCAAGTAATTTAAAATTTTGCCGCCCTCCCCGTGACGTAACGCAACCTCCCGCAGATCCCGTGACTCTGGGGTCCCGGGAGTCGGGAGAGTCTGAAGGGTCAGAAAGATTGGTAGGTAGCCAGTTTGTTTTTTGTGGTAAAGAGCTTAAAATGTCGAGAACAGTTTTTCATTCCATTAAATCTTGAATACATCAAATAAAATGAAAAACTTTGTAGTCATTCTCGCAAATGCACGGGGAATCATTAAACAATTTTTTGAAGACAAAATAAGCAATTTAAATGTATGAAGTGAAGAAAATGTTGTTATGAATAATTTACTTAGATACACTGCTGAAATATCATGTTAAATCCCTTAATTTAATTTCATGTAGACAAATTTGCATTTTGTGTATGGGGACCTCTTTTCGCAAAACAGATTAATTTGTCCAAATAACAGATGTCCATGGTTGTTCTTCTTGTATTAAAAATAAAATACAAGTAAAATAATACAAAAATTGTTTTTGTGTTTCAAAATTATTTTAAAATTTTTCAAAAAAGGTGAAACATTTTCATATTTTATCTCAATAGTCTTGGGCCCGGTAAAAATTTTTGGGTGGGGGCCCAGCGGGAAAACATTACACCCTCCTAAGTACTGAATTTGACTTGAAAATTTGTGTCATCAAATAGATTTTTCTACATCAGCTGATAAGCAAAACATGTGAACAGTTCTTTACAATAACAGAATATCGAACAATTACTTTTTTATACTGATACATTGTACATTGAATTTTTAATGAAATATATTAATATTGATTTTTAAAATGCGACCATAAGTGTTTTCCCATATTTTTAACAATAAAACATTTGAGGACAAAGGGAATTTAATAATAAATAATAATAAATGTTTTCTTATCGTAATATTACTTGCTGTCAGTATATTTTTTGCCCTGTCGCTTTTGATTCCCAATAGCTACCGTTACCGAGCTCTACGCTATAAGTGCCATTTAGCAGTGCTATTTGTTGTCTTTTAGCGTCAGTATTGTTTACATCCTTCAGTTAAGTTTAAATTTTAATTCTTTTGTTGAGTTTTCATTAGATTTTTTTGAATTTCACAACCTTTTGAAGATAATGATTTTTTATACAAATATGATGATGAATTAATTTTTTTTTGATAATAATGATACTACTTGAGATATTTCTTGACAAAAGTATATTGCTTATTCCTTTTATTCATGGGTATAGTGTATTGTGTATTATAAATTATCAATCAGGGGAAATCAATATTTAATATTTTTTAGTGTATTTTGAATAGTTTGTTGTAATGCCTGGCAAAATTAGGTCATTATGCATGACACATTCACTTTTTTTTTTACTACCCCTAGTACTTGGAGCATTTTTGATAATGAGGCACTTACAACATTCTCTGTATTTTAATTATTTGGCACTTATAATGGTTTCAACACGACACCTTATATTGGAATAAAATTTAATTTTTTAAGCACCATTAGTTCCATCATGAAGCAAGTAATCTATTATGTTTTTCATAATTTATCAGTAATAATATGAAATGTAATATCCGTAATAATATCAGTTTTCAGTATAATCAAGTTTTTGTGTCTTCTGTAAAATCATGTTTTTGGTACTAAGAACCTTTTCCATTTACATGCCTCAATTATCCATTACTGATTTAGAACAATGGAAGAAAATGAAAGAGCAAAATATAGGGAAGAGTTGGAATAGTCTGTATCATGGGAGAAAGGTTTGCATTTGAGAACTTTCCCCATTGCTTTGAGGTTTTTTGTCCCATTTTGTGGCAACCAAATACATCAGACATTCCAAACGTTATCATGATACAAAAAAAAGAACTTACATCATCATTGTAAATCTTAAACAATATACTCAAGAACTTTGCAGTTATATATTATATAGAGAGAAAGAGAGTGTGCTGAGACACCCTGAAAACTTAATAATTATTACATCAAATCAGTAGAAAATTTCTTTTCTACTGATCTCATTTTCTCTGTCCCATATGTGAAGACCGAAATGATATTCCAGTTAACAACAGATATTATTACACATGAATGCCATATAGTGAAAATATAATAGAAATCACAAGAAACTCTCCAATGATGAATCCTATCTTTGTCCAGAGTGCACCTTTGCCCTACGTACGCTACCCAATATGTGATTTTCAGCCTTGGTAAAATGACTGGGTCAAAAACATCACTCGCTCTCTGATCATATACAAAGATTACAAGATTACACTCTTTAGTTAATCCCGGATTATAAAGAGTAAATGTGAGATTCATTTAAAAAGAATCATTACAATAGTACAAGTAACATTGTTGTTCGTACATATAAGTGACAAATAGTTCAAATGTTTCCCATGTTATCTGTCCAATTATTCATCACAATAAAATTCAGCAATTCATTATTAGAGTTCAATATACGTGTAAAACTTTCAGAGTACTTATTTATCTTTATAGATAAGTAAAACTACAAGCAATGCATTTGAGATTTAGGTAATTGAAATAAATGTACCTTCTAATATGTAAGTCCAATTATTCAGTTATTTTTGTAATTATTCATTGAAGCAAAAAATATAAAAAATTACCAAAATCAAAGAAAGAAAACTAAAGTATAATTTCTTTTGGGAATACATTTTGTGCAGTGGAACATACTCTACACCATTTCACATAAGTAACTCATATTGTTGACATTCTTATTGCAAATGAAACAAGCTTCTTTAATAACAATTAATATATATTATTCTAGTTAAATAATGTTACTCTAGAAATTATATATTCATATAAACAATGTACAGAAATAATGTCCTGCTACATCATTTTGGATTTCAGAAACAGCTTCAAACTAAAAATTTATAAAGAGTTTGTATAATTAGAATGAAGTATAATTTAGTATAATCATTCAAGAAGTGCTCTCTAAATATTCAACATGAAAGAAACATCACAAACTGATTTTCTTGTTTCTAAAGGTCTAAGTGTTTAAATGATGAGTTTTACAGTGTGTGCTCACACTTATGAAAATTCCTGTTAATACCAAGTATTTCCAGGAATGAAGAATGAGATAATGTTATGTTTTGCAGCAGTGGCGTATCCAGAATTTGGGTATGGGGGGTGTGACCATCTCCGAGGAATTTGATCAAAGTTTAAAAAATGGATACACAATGTGAATTTTAAGGCTATTTTAAACTTATTTCAATACATTTTATACTTTGAGTTTTGGTACAACTAACTTTGAAAGTATTTTTGTCAGAATTATACTGATAGATAAAGAATTTCATGGGTATATAATACAATAGAATTAACTTCTGCCATTAACTGATTGTAATTGAAAAAATATTTTGAAACTAATAATGTTTTTATTGGTATTTCTTGAGATTAAATTAACACTAACTGAAAATGTTAACTGTCATATTAAAGTCAACCAAATAGCACAATCCAACCAAACTCTAAAATGAACTTGTTGGAATTTTCGTATTTTCACTACATCTCATGGAATAATTGAGATACTATCTTGGTATTTCTATATAAATATTGTATTTTCAAACAACAAAAACAAGTTTTTGAATTTTTTGATATTTCAGTTTTTAACAGGAACAAAAAGGTAGAAGTTACAAATTTCTTCATTCTCACTAACAACATGGTATATTATTTTCTCTGTATCTCATGAACTAATTGTGATACCATATCAGTTTTGATATTCAAATATTGCTAAATCAAATATGTACAATCCAGTTGCTGGAATTTTTTATATTTAACTCTTTATTGGGTGAAAATGTTTGATGTGTTGTCCTGACTGACTCATTCATCAAAGCAAGAGAAAATATTACAGATAGGAATTTTTAACTTTAATGGGGTGTTCCTTGGACATTGTAGAGGCTCAATGGGAAAAGATGTTTCGAACTTCCTATTAAAAAGGGGCAACACGTAATTTTTCGAATTTTTGCTATATCTCATAAATAAATAAAGATATCATCATGGTTTTCATATGTAAACAAGTTATTTTATTTTACACTACAATATAATAAAGGACAAACCGTAGTATAACAACAAAATCTCCCATACGTATCCGGACAGAGACAGCTTATATGTTCCCAAATTGCCGCACCACGGACTTACGCGGGAGAATATATACGTGAATCTGAGTTGGACAGTCGCTACGAATTGACTTGAATGGGACCATTCAAAAAATATGTAACGTGTTTTATAGGGTTAGTATAGTTTTTTTAATAAAAAAAACAAGGTTTGACACTATATCCCTTGTACTCATCCACTAAGTGGGGTCACAAAGCAATGAGGAACGAATAATTAAATCAGAGTTTCGAAATGTCCCCAAATTTTTTGAAAAGCAACACAAGTTTTTCTTAATGGGAACAGGAAGGTAGGGCTAGCGTAACGTAATTATTGGGGAAAGGGGGGAGAGGTATCGCTATAAGTGCGTTATGGAGGGAATGATATATTTTTTGCTACGTTATTTATGGACGGCCCCAATTAAATTCGTTATTTTTTAATTAGTGTTTTATTTAGGCGTCAAAATGTCAAATAGAACAAAAATTTATGAGGAAATCATGTACACAATTATATTTTTCTATAGCTTTGTAATAGGCCTATTACCTAATTCTTAAAAAGTAACACCATCGGCACCTAAAGTCACAGAGTTTAGGTAATTTACCTTATGTACCGAATATGCATAGTAATAATTATTAACCTTTTATAACAAATAAGTATGATTCATGTAAACTGAATGGCACATCCAATTTTGTGTTCGAGGTAATTTTTGTACCAGATTTTTACTTTTTCTTGTACTTGTACATGATGAATATTTTTAAGTTATTGATTTATTATTTTCAGGAGTGGGGGCAGTCCCCTTGAGTTGAATATATCACTGCCTTCCAGCATTATGATTCATATTTGAACTACATTTTGAGACCATTAAATTCCAACTTTAAGTAGTCTGTATAGTTTTGCAAGGAGAACTTACAGATAACAAGATGAGTATAAATAAGTCTTTCTCACACTCCTAAATAATTGTATAATATTAATCACTTAAATTAAATGAAAGTTGAAAAAGTATTTGTAACACTGTTTAATGGATGATGAATAGGAGATACTGTATTTCCACAGGGTTAAAAATAGGACAGATAAAAAAATAAAGTATAACGATCAAATAATTATGTAAGTTTAAAAAAAAATATTTTTCTCAAAACATTGTTAATCACAGTTTATGTAATATTCATAAAAATTAATTCAATACCACAGAAAATTCATTAAAGTAGATTGTTATGAATAAAAAGAATGTCAACAATAATATGAGTAGAGAAACAACTTTGCATCTTTTATTCGTATCATACCTCTGCCAATATCTGGAACTTTGGTTTCAATATGACTACCAAAATAAATATTAAAAGAGTGACAACAAAATGTTTATGTAGTCAAAAATACTCTATACAAATTAATTAAATAGCAATCATAGATATTAGTTGAGAAAGTCATGTGCATCTTAAAGAAGCCATATTTTTTTAATGTAGTTTAAATAACAGTATGTTATTATTTCTTACACAAACATATTTATAAACGTCATATTCCTGTAGTTTGATATGAAACATTTCACAGAGGAAGCTGATATAAACTTCATTGTGAATTATTTTTAAAATTAGAATTCACACTAATTTATAAAAGGTTCTTACCTTAAGACATTTTCTGAGCATTTTATTATTACATCCATAAGTTTTAAAAGTGGATTTTTTTCCCACTTTCCCTGAGTTTGAAATACATCAGATACATAGATTATCTCCAACGCAGGAGAAAATGGTGTACATCACCAGATAAAAATAGCTTCATTGCCTTCGTAACATGTTCAGAGAAATGTTGACCAGTAAACAATATTTAAAACAAAAAAAGAAAAGGGAAAGAAAAATCGAGAGAATTTATCAATATATAAAGCGGTTTCACGACCGTTGCAGAAAGTGGCGTACTGAGGAATAGTTGCAGTGATAGGCTTCATTGGCTGTACAGGTCCTTGGCCACAAGAATCCAGCTCCTTCAGCAGAATATTATCATAAAGACAGTAAAACACAGTAAAATACTAATTGGTATTATAAAACCTCTGTATATGATATATTTTCTTGATTCTAGTAGTTTGGTTATGATAATTTTCTCTTTGGAATACTTTTCAGGACATTTTTAGAAAGGAGTTGGAGGAGAACTTGTATTTATCCTTCCATAATAAATTTCAAGAATCATAAATCAAGTAACAGAAAATCTCTAAAATATTTTTTATAAGATACATGATTTATCTCATAATTTATAATTTTGCTTAATATTACATACAAGCATTTACTACCTTAAAGTCTTCTAGTGCTGACTGGATGTCCTCTTCAGAATACCCTTTCATTGCTTTGGTAGCAATTGGACCCATATAATTATTGACAATAGCAAACTCCATTAGGGACAGAAAGACGAAAACAGAGCACGAAGACATCCATACATCAATCGCTTTCACATAAGACACTGGTGGTAAAGATTTTTGAGATTGGGTATTCTGAGTGGCTGAAAAAGAGAGATAAGATGTAATTGACATTTTAAATTCAAAATCATGTCAACAGAGATACCCAGATATGTGCAGCGACGATGCAACACACACACACGCACGCGCACATACACACACAAACACACAAAAACACACACTCTCTCTCTCTCCCCCCCCCCTCATTATTGAAGGAGGAACAAAATCACTGATAATATTCATATCTCTTAATTTTTCTTGAGAGGAAGAGTCATTTTTCTATTTATTAAAACACACCAATCACAACTTAGTATTTTTTACACATTCAACTAAAAATCTTGAATTTTATTTAAATAGTTTACCTTTTAATGATGCTTCTTTTACACTCATTACTTCTCTCTTAATTTATTTTTGATAGTGTAGCTAGAAAATATTAAAATTATCAAAGTTTTCAATGGTGAGATTGTGTTGGAAATCACAGATTTGTAGATTATCGTCTGTTCGTCGGTCTGTGCACAGAGATTGGACAACACAGTATACTTTTTCTAGTAACTCAAAATTAGCTCCAAGGGTTCCCTTTGTACTTTTTAAGATGATAGTGTTCATATTATGAAGGATGTCTACTTCAGTGGAATTTTGCTTAAGTTTTTGTATAAGCACAATCTTCTGTATCTCCAATGTATTACTGCGTAAGGTATTCAAGGAGTAAGAAAATCATTTTTATTTTAAGCAAAAAATGTAAAAGAGGAATAAAGGGCAACAGAAATCAAACACATGAGGATGATAAAAGAGAGAGGATTTCTCTTTTATGGGCCCTTCCCAAAATCAGATCCACCCCTGGCTGACAGCACACAAAACAGGCACTCTTGTTTGACACTCTGGAAGCCATTTGATAGTTTATTCTCCGTCTTACATTTCCTTTCACATTTTAAAGCCAATCTTGCATATCCCTTAAAACAGGTCTGTTCTTGCTAGAGCTCTATGGAGCTGAAAGGGTTTACTCTTGCTTCAAATCTAGAGAATGAGAGAGTTGCTTGCAAAAATATGAACCTGATGTCACACAGTGGGATGCATCCAGTGTATTTGCTATCGAATTTGTGATGGGATTTTGCCATCTTGTCAAGGTAATCATTTTGGAGAGAATACAACCATATAAAATTTCCACATAGTGTTTTCTTCTTAGAAAAAATAACTTAAAATAATACAATTAAATTATTCACTTTTTCCAACTGACATTTTTGACTTTTCTTTTCAGTTGAATTCTTATTTGATTTAAAATACATTGCATCTTTCAACACAACCGGAAGAGTAGAGAATAAAGGCTACTCACGAATGTAACAATCTCAATATTTCTAATTTAATTGTAGTTTAAAAGGATATTTTCCATCTTGTTCAAACTATAACAAATGGAAATATATATATCCCTGCCAGCAATTATTCCACATTTGGTGGGTTGATTATCACTAGATTCTTGGATAGAAACATAAATTTACATTTCTATTTTTTTATATCGTTAATAGCAGGACTAGCAATAAAATAAAGTAACTCCTTTGTGTAAATTCAATTTCATGTCAAATATGCTTTGCATTCTACATTACTGTAGAATAAATTGCATTATTTTGCCATTCTAAATCAGGGGAGCCCACAGGGGAAAGAAGTCATGATGCAACAGCGTCATTGAATTTTTTTTTTTTTTGGTGGGGGGTTGATAAATGGAGATTGGTTGAGAGTTAAAAATATTTACTAGTTAAATAAAACAATTCTTTTAATCATTAGTATATAAAATTGATAACAATGTCGTACTTATTTTGAAAACTTTACAGACATATTAACTTAAAAAATAATTATAGATCATCCTGGCCCGGGATTTTCTCCGTTTTTCCTTCGGGTAGAGGCAGATTTCTTATACAGGTTCTCTAGGCTTTGTCTAGGGGCGTGTTTATTGTAACAATAAATCGTGAATTTAGTGTTTTTTCAACTCTTATGATTTTTAAACACTATACTCAGAATAATCTATAGTTCGATAATAACTTGTACATGTAAATTTACAAACATATTTGCGTTAAATTACAAACATATTGACATCATATATGTATTATAACTCGCAGCTAACTTTTTATCTTATCTATGAACTTTTGCTGAAATTTTTGAATCCGCCTCTGCCTTAGGGCCCTTGATCGTAATTGATGGGATGGTCCCTTGCTTGCTTCCGGAGAGTAAATTAGTTTATTGTTCTCCACGTGGTCATACGCAGTCTGTACTGTTTTTTGACAATAAATTTAAATTTAAAAATAATTAAAATTCATAAATTATAAGAGAT
Source organism: Laupala kohalensis (assembly GCA_002313205.1). Taxonomy (NCBI): domain Eukaryota; kingdom Metazoa; phylum Arthropoda; class Insecta; order Orthoptera; family Trigonidiidae; genus Laupala; species Laupala kohalensis. Next base: position 210,262 of record NNCF01126649.1, on the reverse strand, counting down.
GAGTAAATTGTAAAAAGTCATACTGTTCACAGATCTATCGAGACTGCTATATAAGCTGGCGGGACAAGGGCCGAGAGGTCACATCATGTGTATTAGAAAAATTCAAGCTGAACACAACGATGGCACAACTTGTCGTTCCAACTCCTGTTACAAACGCACTGGAACTTCACGCAATCGACCGTCTACAGTGTTGCCAACAAAAATTTCCCTGCGTACTCTTAACCGTTACTCTGTAGCTTAGCATAGCGGATAATTCTATAAACATTTTCCTATTCGTGCGACAATGAAATTGTAACGATAGTGAAATGAATTAAATTTGTATAATACCCTTGACTAGTGTTCTCGTATTTTTCAAAAATGATTCTCTTTCTGTCCATATATTATGAGATAACCGTCAAGATGTGAGGGTGTATGCAATTATTGACCGTTGCAGCTTTTCTCTAGTCTATATATGAACTGCAACGACGATCAGAGAAGCTGCCATTAAAAAAACCGATCAGCCTGCGACCAGTAGCGTAGCTTGGCGGGGACCGTGGAGGGCAGTCCGTCCCGGACCTCCACCAGAGAGGGACCTCTAAACGGTTCACCAAAACAATACGAACTCGTAAATTTAAACTTAAATAAACTCTTTAACTTTTTTACAACAGTAGAATAATAATAGCAAGACTTGTTAAATACACCTTAAATGTATTAAATAATATATAATATTGAGCATATGAAATACTNAAGATCTAAAACGTTCCTGTATTTGAATGGGGGGGGGGGGCTAGAAAAACGCCCTGGGCCTTATTAGGTGTAGGTACGCTAGTGCCTGCGGCGAGCAACATAGGTTGGATGAACTTAGAAATAATGAGAAGTTTCAAAGTCTCTTCCTCTCTGTGAGACTACATGAGTATATTGACTGGTTCACGGAACTTTTGCAGAATAGCTATGAACAGAGGTGGGCAAAGTTAACCTGAAATTTAACTTCACTAACCGTTAATCCGTTACTCCAAAATTTAACTTCGTTAACCGTCAAAGAGTTAGATTGCTGTTGAAAATTTAACGGAAGCTAAATTTACCTAACCGTTTAAGGTTAATGGAATATTTGAAATATAATATCAGTCAAATACCCAATGATTCTGTGGTTAGTCAAATACGCCAGAGTTTATTATAATATAGGTGTAGTGTAAGTTAAGCTAGGTTGGGTAGAGAAGGTAAATAAAAACATAAGTTGGGTTAGTTATATTATAGTTTCTTGTATATTGTATTTAAAGTAGCAAGAGGACATACTCCTCATGCAAGATCACTTTGAATAAAGTACATTTTTCCCATCGTGAACGTATGAAAATATTCAACTGAGAGGGATAACATTTACCCCGCATTATATATTTTCCAGTGAAAGCCATTAAACGGTTCTATTGTTTTTTTCAACGTGATATGCATTGAGGTTACGTTGTAAAAAAACACCGAATGCAAATACATCAAGATCGTCAACTGAATACAAGTTCTTTTTTCTATTCAGTTCGTTCACTTTTATATATTGTATTCAAGGCCAGTCGACGACTTAACCGCCCACTACTCCGTTTCCACGATTTTGCGTACCCTGATGTGCCTATGAGAACTGCTGATTTCCAATTTCAGGCCCTTCCTACGACGCACAGCGAGGTAATCTCAGACCGCACCAAGTTCTTGAGCACTAGACATTCATCGAGGCAAAAGCATTTGGTGTCCGAGCATTTACAGACATTTCACGGGAAAGGACAGGTCGTCGGTTCAGAACGGTGTGAGATATGATAAATTTCTGACCCACCATGGGAACAATGCTTTAAAAAATTTAACGGACTTAACGGAGGATAAATGTAACGGAAGTTAATAAAAATGTTAATGGTTTTAGAAATTAAATTAAAAAGTGAAACAAAATGACAACTTCATTAATCAACGATTAACTGACTAACGCTTTTCTGTCCACCTATGGCTATGACCATCAGCAGACAAGAAACTATAAAATCTCTGAGAAGTATAATGAACGGAAAAGTTACAATTAAAATGTAAACTTTCATTTTTCATTTAAAAAAATGCTTTTTGAGCAATCATTATATGTTAAAGATGAAACTAGTTTTATGTACATATCACTTAAAATTTCACAGATTTTGAGGGACAAAATCTTTGCTCCTTACAGCAATTATTTAAATTTTACTTCAGGGTCACTTATAAACTTAAAATTATGTTTTCTTTCCTCAATGTTCTCTCGATTTGTGAGTCGGTCGTTAAGCTGTCGTATTTCACAAAACTTCTAGTAATTTTTCTTATACTTTTTTCTTCTTCGACATGAAATACAAAATTATATTAAAATACGAAAGAAAATCGCAGGGCTATTAAGGCTGGCGAGTAATAAGATGGGACAATTCATTATAACGAACTAGCTACTATTACGCAGAAGATACATGCATGTGACTTAGTGTACGATTATGTTGGAGCGACGATCAGCGATATGAGGATAGAGAAGAGTGAAGCGGAGAAGCGAGCGGCGCGACTCCGCACGACTCCGTTTATGTTGGAGCGACTATGGGAGGAGTCATTGACACGTCAGCACATGCGCGGATGTTCAATGTCTCTCTACTTGCGTTCAGCTGATCGTTCAACGTAACCTCACCAAATTTACTTGTAATTTCCATAGTCACATCGTATTTTGTGGTATTAGTCCTTTTCGCCCTTCAACGCGACTCTTTGGTGGACGCAACTTATATCAATTGCTCGAAATCCATCGTAGAACAATGTAATACAATCTCGAAGCCGCAACAACAATGGCGACTCTAGCTTCGATAAGAGTGAAGAAAACGTACCAAAGGGTTTTCGTTGCTTTTATCGTTGGTCGCAGTGCCGACATAAACGCCATCATTTGTCATCACGTTTATGTCGGCACTGCGACATAACGTTGTGAAGGATAGCGTCGCGTAACTCTTCTCTTTCCTCTCATCGATCCAACATAATCGTACCCTTAGCTGTCAATACGAGTCACAGAGGAAATTCTTAATCTTCACACTAAATTCCTTTTTTCTCAATTTCACCCTTTTCTAAACCTCTCTACATCTAACCCAACCTATTTATCTCTTTTTAATCTGCTAATGAGAACCTAAGTCGCCGGTTTCGGGCGGACATGGCGCTCCCACCTTTTTGTTCTAGGAGGCATTGTGAGCAACTGTGTGACCATTCACGATGAGCACCATCTTGGTGGAGGTGTGGACAACTGCTGCAACAACACGTCACAGAGAAGAACCTACCGTATAATATTTCGTCGTATTTTATCGTACATTACGTGATTTAAAGACACTTTTGCTGTCGCCTCCGAACATGACATTCAATTTCTAGCCATCTCCATTTTCATCTGACCGTTTTACTATGTTGTGTGATGACTATTTTGTCCACCTCCGGGTCTCCGTCTACGCATTCACATGCATACTTGCCGAATTGTGGCAGTTTCTGACTTTTCTTATCTCATTGTGACTAATAATTTTACGAAACAAAATAACATATTACTCACCCTTCCTTAAACTTACGTCAACTACATTTTATCAATATCCACTTACCTAACGTGAGCAATGATGTCACTCCAAGCGTGACTCGTGCTGGGATGGCTTCTGGCTTAATCCAGAATGAAATCCAAGACATAACAACAATTAACGCAGATGGAATGTAGGTGTGAAAAAGATGATATCCGAGACGTCTTCTTAGATTGAAAACTACTACTAAGCACGTAAAATTTCCTGAAAGAAAGATCAAGTCAACTAAGTATTACATATTTGGTATATGGAAGAAAAGTGTCCACATGGAAACACTATTGATACAAAATATAGGTGTGCTTATGCGTATCTATGAGTGCAACCAGGCACGCGAGTGACGTCACTCACGAGCTTCCCAACTACGCTTCTGTCTGCTGACACTAGTTGTGATCCTTTTTTAACATGGATAAAAAAAGATACTCGGATGTCATTGTATATACAGTTCGTCTAGTATGACTTTCTCAGCTGCGGAGTCCAGTTTGTGGAATGAATACGCACGGCAACAACGCGCGGGGCTGGTCACTTATAAGAAAAATAACTCATTAACTTGCTGGTGACTTCATAAATAGTTTTAATAATTTGAATTCAATTATAATGAGATCAAGGCATTTTTCTGAGTGCGACAGTATAAATTTCATTCATTAATAATGTGTCTTGTTGTTTTTAGCTATGTTAAAAAAATTTATCATCATACTTTGCACATGGAAACTTGAAATTGTTAAATGTTCTCACAAACAAAACAGTTATCATTCGTTGAATAAGAATTATTTTTGGCACCCTTAGTTTATTTTATAACCACAATAAAGTCGACGTATCGGCAAAAACAGTTTTTTCAAACGAGATTTTAAAAAATTATTATTCATTCATAAAACTTTTTCTTCACTTGTGCATGCAGAATAAAATGACAAATCAAATAGTGTTAACGGTTTTTTCTAGAGTTTTGTTGTGCTCTCCACAGCTATTAAAAGTCAAGCCTATAATAAAAAATCCGTTAGTGGCGAGTATCTTAAACTTCCTCTCATGAGAAGATTCTTGATTGAACTTCGTGTGATCATCTTGATATGTTTCGTAGCGTTTCTGCAATCATGTGAATTTGGTGGTTGATGTTTTTTGCCAGGAACTTGCGTATTTTTTCAATATGTCTCCATCTTGACATGAGCGCGATGTTTTTGCTATATGTAGTAATGGTATTATTGCATTCGTATGGATGAGTCAGTTCATGACTGGAGTTTACATCACGATGTGGAAACTTAATATCATTTAAACTGTTGACGAGTGATGATCGCGACGAATATCGGAAGATCTCCAGCAGACACGAATAAAAAATTCGCTAAATATAATTAACACCGTGAGAACAATATGCGAGCACAAACTTGAGAAATGCGTGGTCTCGACTTGTGCTTCGGGGGGGCGTGGGGAATCATCCAGCAGTGGGGGGCTAGTGGTCGGACAACAGCCGCGCTGACGGAGCGAATCCGACCAGGTGTCACCACCGAACCAGTGACCACTAGTCTGCGAGGTCGCGTCAGGTGATTCCATTACAATGAGCCAGGTAGGCGAGTGAGAAATCCTCTTTTGTGTTGCGCTGTGTTGGAAAGATGAGGAAGTGGTTGGGTCAGTTTCTAGCGATGAGAAGCCATATGGTGAAAACACCATTCATTAATTGAATAATTTACGTCATCTAAACTCGTGCTTAAGATGTAGGCTATTTAAACCCTAATAAACCTTTTGATAAAGTGCGGGTAACCAAACCGACATAGATTAAAAGACTATTGGTGAAACCACTAGAAGTTATTAAGTATAATTGTAAAATAATATTAGTTTTAAGTTCATATTTTTAATTTTTGAATTATTATTTTGGTGGGGAGAAAATTGTCTTTCAGCTAATTTCATGAGCATTTGTGTAATTCGTGTGTTAAGTGAAATCAAGACACTTACGGTTAGTCTTCGATGTTATTTGAATATTCTTAACATGTTAAGCAAAGAGTAAACAAGGAGAATTATTTTAATGATTAAGGAAATATTTCGCAATTAGGATGAAAGACATTTTATAAGTGGTGAACAAAAAGGGTAAATATTATAATAGTCAGTAACGGTGTGAAGGTGATAATAATGTGCGGGGGAGTATTCTTGTGGATTATCTTTGTTATTTTTGCTATTTGTTTCCTAGGGTCATGCATTGTTTAAATGTGTTATGTGATTGATCCATGATTATAAGTATTTTCCATTCAATTGTGTTTCATTGTGGTATATCCAGTGACTTGCGTAGGGGTCCCCGAACGTATTCCTCATGAGAACATAAAAATTAAATATTCTTAAATAATTCATTTTGTTGAACACATTATTACATGTTATTAATTAAAATAATCATTTTGTTAGAATTGGCGACCAACATGGGACCAGGATAACAATTAATTGATTATTAATTAATTAATTAATTACATTTAATCAACTATTTGGTTACAATGCAAATTACATACCAGAAAATGTCAATAATGTAAGTACAGATTTATTGAAACGTAAAATTACTGTAATCTGCACATATTTGAATATAATTTTCATTTAGTTGAAACAAAGTGATTGTTTTACGGATACTTTTATTTTAAAAGTTTACAAGCCAGTCGATGGATTTTTGGAGACATTGAGCAGTTAAACTTGTACAACTTGTATAAATCGTGTAAAAGAAGAAACATTAGCAGTCATTACGATACTTTCATTATGTGAAGTCAATTCGATTTTCATCCAATGGTATCCTTTGAATCAGTCAGCGACCTGTCCCCTGCGAAAAAGCCCACTGCTAAACATCCCGACAATCTGCCTCGGAAAAGTGTAAAGGATAGACAACGAACCATGCTAAGAAATAAAGTTATGAATATTGGTACTTGGAATGTTCTTACCCTACTGCAACAAGGAAAAATGAATGAATTGGTCGAACAGGTCGACAAACTTAAACTAGATATCGTCGTATTGTAGGAAATAAGACGGAAGGAAAATGGAATTATTAATGAGAAAGAATTTACTCTATATTACAGTGGCACAATAACCGGTCAAGCGGGTACAGGTTCTTTTGTTAAAAACACCTTCAAAATCATGTCATCAGTTTTGTTTCTCGTAATGAAAGAATGTATAAATTACGTATTAAAGGAAAATATAATAACATACGAAAGAGAAAGAAATATAATATAAAGAGGAGTTTTATGAACACTGCAACAGGCACTAGAAAATGTTCCCAGAAGTGACACTATTTTAATCGTAGGAGATCTGAACGCGCTATTGGGGTAGAAAAAGACCTTTAGCAAAATAACAGGCAGGCACACTTTGCATGATATCAAACAACAATAGAGAACTCCTATGTGGATTTGCAATAGAACATAACTTCACGATAATGAACACACAATTCCAGCCACAAGAGAATTCACCTAGGAACATGGAATGCTCCCGGACAAGCAGTGGTGAACCAAATTGATCACGTCTTGATCAACAGCTCCAAAAAAGACCTAATAAGTGATGTAAGAGTCCTAAGAGGCTCAAATATTGATCCCCCCAGGGGACTTACATGTAGTAAGTACGTGTTTGGCGAACACGGGGCCCCGAGCTGAGTATGGCATTACTTCCACTTACTTGTGCCATGCTCCTTCCTTTCTCTTTTCTGACCTCCCTTGGTCACCTCTTGTTCTTTTCGATCCCGACGCTATTAGGGCTAGGGTATCTTTCATTTTCCTCTTTCCTCTTCTTCTTTTTT
>NNCF01126649.1:174708-202893 GCA_002313205.1 Laupala kohalensis | reverse complement strand
TTCGGCGAGTCCCACACGCGGGGAGAGTCATGTTGGCTCTCCCTAGTGCGTAACTGCATTTTCCCTACCTGTACAAGTTTTAAGGGCTCTAATGACCTCGCTGTTGACGAGCCCTAAAGCCCCACAAAAAAAAATAAATCAAATATTGATTCAGATCACTATTTAGTGCGAACAGTTCTTCATCTAAATCTTCCTATAAGAAGAAAGTACCGTATGTAAGCGATTGGAATAAAGTCAGCTTGTCTAATCTCGCCAAGCTCAAGGAATATCGCTCAGAACTCTATAGGAAACTTAAAAATCTCCCTGTTTCAAAAGATATAAATGAAGAATGGAATAACATTCAAAAAACAGTAAATTATATTGCTATTAAAACAATAGGGAAGAAAAACCTGTTAGGAGTGAATGGCGGGACAATGAATGCAAACAAATGATACAGGAGAAACATGAGACAAGATATAAATACATAGAAGCTAAAACTAGAGCTACCTATGAGTTGTATAAACTTAAACGACTGCAGGCCAACAAAATCTGAAGAAAAAAAAAAAAAAGAGAGATTGGGTAAATAATAAAATCAACCACGTGAAAAAGAGCTATGGAACAAAAGAGAAAAGGAAGTTTTTTAAGGAAGCCAGGGAACTGCAAAAGAAAAAATAAAGTGTGCTTACCCTATGTAAGGACGAAGGAGGAAATATTATCTTTCAAAAACCTGCAGTACTAGAAAGATGGAAAGAATATTTAAAAAATAATATAAACATAACAATTACAGATACACATAAAGTTTTACCCCACTGCCCACAAGGATTATTAGAACTAGAGTATGAACTGGAACCTCCCTCATATAACGAAGTATGTTTCATAATTCGGAATTTAAAATCTGGTAAAGTAGCTGGTCCAGACAATATTCCCCCAGAGCTCATAAAAAGTGGAGGTGGGACACTTGGTCAAAGATTACAAGATTTATTCTCAAAAATATGGGAAAAGGAACAAATACCAACTAAATGGAATGAAGAGATTATATGACCAATGTTTAAAAAGGGTGATAGGCTGGACTGTGAAAACTATAGGTCAATCACTCTGTTGAACATAGCCTACAAGATATTTGCTATCTTGGCGAATAAGAGGATCACCGACATTGTTGAATGTCAACTTGATGAGACCCAGATAGGATTTAGACCTTATAAATTAACAATAGATAACATCTTTATGATCAGGAAAATTTTTGAAAAAATGCCATGAATATAGCATTGATCTCTACAATATTTTTGTGGACTATACTAGAGCCTTTGACTCAATTAAAATAGATAAAATACCTGATTTCCTATATCTAAATAAAGTTCCACCTAAGCTTGTACGACTAGTTATGCTAACATTACCAAATAACAAAGTAAGAGTAAAAGTTAATAATGAGCTCAGCGACCAGTTTGATGTGTTTTCTGGTGTCAAACAAGGGGATCCTCTATCTGAAACAGTCTTTCACATAGTAATAGACACAGACTTGAAACAAATGGATACAAGAGGGAACATTTCCACGCGCTTGAAGCAAATCATGGCATCCGCAAATGATGTATTAATAACCGCAAGGACCAAACAGTCATTAACAGAACCTTCCATCAGCTCAAATTATTATCTGCACCTCTCGGCCTCGTAGTAAATGAAAAGAAAATGAAATTTCTGCAACGCTCCCGTAAAGTCAAAAGGATTGAAAATCTCAAAGTGAACAACACTAATATAGACGAAGTTAGCTTATTCAAATTTCTGGAATCCATAGTTAATTGTATGAATGAGATTGACGAAGAAAAAAAAAGAATCACTCTGGGCAATAAGCCATATTTTGCGAATGCAACACTATTTCAGAGCAAACTAGTAACCAAAAGCACGAAAAAAATTAAATTGAACAATTATAAGGTCCATAGTAAAATATGGTAGTGAAACATAGGCGTTAAAAGAAGCAAATAAGGAAAAACTTGCAGTATTTGAAAGGAAAATACTAAGGAAGATATTTGGTCCTACAAGAGAAGAAATTGGTTTCTGGAGAATTAAAACAAATGCAGAATTAAACAAACTAATTCATAATAGAAATATAACTAAATGCATTAAATCTCAGAGATTGAGCTGGTTTGACCATCTCTGCAGAATGGGGGAACAAAGAACTGTTAAGAAGGTATGGGAATGGAAACAATTAGGTGTTAGACCTCAAGTAAGACCGGAGAAGAAATGGTCTGAGGACGTCTACAATGATTTATTTAGAATTAAAGTGGATTGGAGAAAGAAGGTCAAACATAGGAAGGCATGGAAGCAGATTGAAGCAGAAGTAGTGTGGAAGTAGAGCCTGAAGAAGAAGACGGTATCCTTTGAATCATTTTATAATCAGTTTCGTAGAAGTTCTGCTCTATTTCCCACACTTGTCGAGAAGAGTGCATAGTTTAGGCGATCCTGCGTTCTGTTTGTGGGCTTTCTACAATCTGCATAGGTTGTGGTCGATAGGAACCACCTTCGCTTGTCATAGTCCGCTATGTGGACGTGGAAACTCTTATTTGCCTACCGTCGTAGATACCGCCGAAGTTAGTGTTTCAGATTGCAAATAACAATGTAGCATACGATGTTACTGTTCTCCTTTAATGCTTCGGCTGTTAAAACATAATTTAAAATTGTGCAAAATAGTACAAACAATACTAAGATAATGCAAAACCAATCATGAACAAAACAGTACGATATAAGCTATAAAACAGCAGATATAGGTAACTTAAAAATGCCAACCATTTCGTCAAAAGCATTGAGGAGAACAAACTAGAGGAATGACAACCATGAAAATCTTCTGAATATTTCCTCTATTTCACTTAAATAACTTTACTATAAATTGCTTTTTGTGTATTCGGGACGAGGAAAAGAAAAGATTAAACGCGAACAAAGCAATTCAAATTATCAACTAATACCATTGTAATGGTGGAAAAAAGACAAAAACGTTTTTGGCAAATCGATGACAGTTGTTAAGAAATAAGTTGGTCACTTGCAACTCGGGAAGTTACGAAATCATACCAGATCTAAGGCGGACTTTCACGGCTCAAAGCTTGTTGGAAAATACTTATCATTGCTGTGGATGAAACCCGTATCCCCAAAAATAACAATCAATGGGATGCGCGCAATTGTTCTTTGTCACAAACGTTCCCGTCGCTATATTTTATGGAAGTGTTCTAGAACAATGGGAAAAAGTGGTGCAAAAGCGGGTACCATTAAGTTTTTGATGCTCTGTAGCCATTGATTTTACATTATGGAGTAAAACTGTCATATTCTTGTGTTTTTAGTGTTATTCTAAGGTGTGATAAGGTATAGGACAAGATCAACCTTTATATTTTTAGGGAGTATGAAGTTAAAATGTTACCAATTTTGTTTTAAGCATTTCTTTTAAATTTATTTGGGTATCAAACTCTCATTGTTGTAGTACTGCTTGAAATAATCGCTTGAATTAGTCTCCCTAACTTCAGTGAGCTAGAATTTTTCAATAGTATTAACTACAATTCTTATTTAATAATTAACTATCTCTTTAGAAATAATTAATTATCTCTTTGTTGTACGTTATTAACCAAATCACAATAATGGATACCATCGCATCCCTAAACACATTCAATGCTGACCTCCAGAATGCGTACGAACACTTAGTAGAATATATTGTTACTCGATTCTGTGCGCTGGAGAAGATAAATAAATACACAAACAGCGGTTGGACAACAGTTAGGAATTTTTGCCGTCCTTCCCGTTTGCATTGCTGCCCAACACACTTAACATTTCCACGCAAAAATCTAGCGCTCTAAAGTTAGTTGATTCGCATAACCGCCAAATGTCCTCCATTATCCGTAGAATTGTTCCCAAACACTTCTCTGTGACTGGTTTCTTCCAGCCAAACGCCCAAACACTCGTTTGGTTGAAGTTATCAGAGAGCTGGACACTTACACGAAACCAATCACAGAGTGGGACACCATTATAATTATTGGTGGGCAGGAAGACATCAATCTGGGAGGTCAATTCAACCCTAGTGAACATTTGCACAAACTCAAGAAGGCCTTCCAACACACTATCATTGTACTTTCTAGCCTGCCTTCATACTACAACATGCCACACCTGAACAGCAAAATAAACAACGCCAACATCTTCATAAGACTGCATCTGGCAGACACAAGCATCAAACTTTTTCCCCCGACCCGTCCTTTAATGGTGCTAGGCGTGTCTTACCCCGATAGTTTTTGTCGCTGAATAGTCAGTTATTTGTGTACTAAGTTAAGTTGGAATTGTTCTAGGCATTTGGGAGTTATGAAGTATATACACTGTAATTATATAATAATTCCTAGGCTAAATTTTTTAAAACAAATATCAACACAAGTTGATGTATTTGAAACGTAACAGAGGTACCGTACGACGCGTAGATTTTCGGTTGGAAGGGGGAAGAAGAGAAAGCAGACTTTTCAAAGACGCGAGAGAAGCGTCGGGTCCGGTCAAATCAACGGAAAAATTATACAAAGGGGCGTGGGATGACGCCTCTTCGTTGAAGAAAGGAACCCCAAAATTGAGGGGCTGAGAAAAAAGGTCGCGGATAGGAGCTTCGTCAGCGTATGTTAAAAGGACGTTCACTTTAGGGACGTAGGGCGCAGAGACTTTTACAAATTTAAAGAGACCGACGTGCGCGTGATTAAGAGCGAGGGTGTGGATTCGGCCCAATAAAAGTGGAAAGTTGACAATAGTAGAACCATCGTTTGTGCGCCGCCAAAGTGACGCGTAGGCAAGCGTGGGTGGCGAAAAAGACAATGAAAAGGGACAAATATGTCTGAACATGAGATTTCTTCAGAAAGAAGCGTTGACGGCTGGCTAACGAATTTTTTTTAAAAGCAACGTCATGAGTGGCTGGGACTAGCACTAGTCGTCGGATTTTTCACGAATTAAGAGGACCCAACGTGACGTCAAAATTCACATGTATTGGCGGAACCCGGTCACGAGGTTTTCAAAAGTTGGGTGTCACGGGAGGCGGAGTCGCTAGTAGAAGTGGGAAGCGAATTAATGAAATAGGACGCAGAGGCAGTGAGAGGATCATTTCTTTCAATCATTTTGTGATCATTTTACTGAGACTTACTTACATTCATGTGATCATTTTTGAGACTTAGAGATCCACTCTGAAACATTCAAATATTTATCCGATTCACTTCGGCGCTTCATGGTAGATTCACGGACTTCGAGTTACTCTGTGAGATATTTTAAGACTTTGAAATATTCATTCGTTCCTTCGGAGGGTTTTAAGATAGATTATATTTTGGAGCATAATTTTTTTGGACTTGGGAATGATGGCTCAACTTATCTACATTCGGAACTATACTTGCTGAACTCGGGTTCGAGAATGGTCATTGGAGAAGTTTTCGGAAACTAAATCTAATCATCACGTTTGCGAAATTCACTCGATTATGACTCGAGTATGAACTCGATCGATTCGGGATTAGTGCCGATAAATTACTATCTCGATCGTCTTGTGTTGGAAGCGGATCGAAGTCCTGCGAACTTGTCGGGTAGGCGGATGATGACGGCGTCGCCCTGCTAAGGCGGAAACACCCCAGCTGGCGGCAGTAATACCTGGATCTGGGAGTCGGCTTCTCCGAAATGGATGGGCGACTTGGACTGGCTGACGGACGAGAGGAGGCGAGCTCGTTAGGTCACCAGGGCTAGTATACCTGCACCACTTCAACGATCTGATCCTCCATCTTTGGTAAAAGGTAACAAATACATGCTGGTTGCATCCAGTGGTAAAGTAATTAGCAGCGAAGAAGACTTACATGTGCTACGAGTATAAAACCATTACGACCCAGCTCAGAACTTTAAAAACAGTATTTTAATCCATAAGAGCCTTTTCAAGAAATTGAGCTGTCCAGCGTTTAATTACTTTATGCATTTTAATCAATGTCTGCATTCAGCATCTTAATTGATGACCGGTTGTTGTATGTTTGTGATTAACGTCAAGATTTTCTGTCTTATGTTCTTTTTGGGGGGAATGATTAGTGGGGATTGAAAAGGAAGAAAGCGTGATAGATTTAGATAGTATGTACCAGTGTTCAATAAACAATTTAGTTGTTTTGTTTTTAAATTGCGTTTTCCTTATGGAATAAGGAACCCTGTGTGTGCGTTCACCTAGTTAAATAATCCGAACCCTAAACTCATTTCGATGAATACCCTGAAATCTCATGTGCTCTTCTGAGTTCCTAATTACCCTAGAATTTTATTTATTAATTGTCCCGCTTTTTAGAATAATTTGGCGCCCAACCCTCGGGACTTGCTGCATTTTGACTCATGATCATTTTGCCTCATTGTTAATTGTAATTTATATTACAATACATAAATACATACATACACACGCATAAAATAGGAGAGAGTGAGAGTATCTTTTACCTCTGATTTTAAGGTCCCTACAGGAGACAAACTGACTTTACAAAACTGCAATAATTTTTATGCTAATACTCAAAGCTATTTTATGACCGCAATAAGAAATTTGTTATGATTTTTTAAATGGCGTTCGCTAGCTTAAGACCTAAACCAGGCAAACATCATTAAAATGAATAAATTATGGTGGTTTGTAGAATACTGCTTCTAGTATTTTACAATTGCATTGAAAATTTTGTTGCTTAATAATTTTCTACTGTAAACTATGGTTTTACGCTTTAAGGCTTTATGAATAAACGATGTAAATTTCATCCTGTAAAATGGAATTATCAGTCTCATGTTTGACAAATAGCAGTAGTTTGTCGTTATATAGATGAAAATTTACTGTATTAACGTATTAATCCATTCCTTTTGTTTATCAAATTACGATAATGAATTAGGTGGAACAGATAGGTTACCGATCATGTAATCCCTCAAACCTGAAATGAAGAAAGATACCTTGAATGTCAATACAAGAAAATCGAGAATGAAAATGTATTCGTTTCCTTCGTGGTCAATCTTATTCTGAAATGAAGGATCAGTATATTTCTAATAGGAAAATTTATCGATGTAAATAAACAGTACTATCCAGCCATTGATTAGTTTTCTTTTCTGTCGACTACATATTAAGCTATTTTTATGAAATATTTCTAAAAATAAAACCTAGCTTTGAAAGAGAAAATCAAAATACAGGAAACCACAGGTGTGATTTGTAAGAGCTTACTAGAAACATATTTTATAACATGATTGACTAACATGCTAACCTAGTGTCTTGTGAGAAAAGTAAGCGTTCACGCAACTGTCATAAGGAACTGGGAGATACATTAATCTTAGCATAACTTATATGGAGATTTTACATTCGATTTGTGCATGGTAATAAATAAAATTTGAAATAAATGTTTTAATTAATAACTTGGATGTAAAGATCGCTTTCTTGTAAAATTCTACATTGAGAACGCATAAAATATAATTTTAGTGTTCAATATCGGCGAAAAGACAAACTCATTGTGCAGGGTCAAATGTATCTGCACTAAAAATAATGTAGACACATTTTCATACTTTTCCTCGGTATTTCTGGAAGCTATTTACTTGATTAATGGCTCTCAGATAAATGACAGACTTACGATTGTTGGTTCCTCACACACTTCTTGAACATATACCAGGTAACTAAACGATGTCGCGAAGAAACACTGTAGCGAAGAATCCCCGCGGCGAGGTAAATCCACAGATCAGATGGAAGAATAATTACAACCCTCCCGGGTTATCTCGTGTGACAAGGGAGTATAGAATGGGTACTTATTTGCACTTTCGTTTCCTTTTGCATAAGTCCCAGTAGAAGACGCTAAGAAGTAATCATTAATCTCACGTATCTAAGTGACGGCTGATTTTTCTCGTCTGAGATAGAGGAATAAACCAAATTCTTATCACACTTCTACGCTGTCTCATAGAGAAGACTACGTTACTCAAACAATGATATGTACTCCCGCTAGTGTTAACTCTTGATATATATATATTTCATAGGTTTTATTCAGTTTAAAAAATTTTAAATATAGTTTTACAGTGTTCCATTACTAACTCTAGAGAATTAATTTTTGCAAAATAATTGATTCCCATCACACTTCATCAGGTCTTTAACTGACTAAATGATAGAATTATATTTCTATAATTGATGTGTATTTAAATTAAGATAGAATAAATCTCCGTCAATGCTTTTTGGTTAAACGCTTCGTCAATTTGTTTTTGTCTTTTATATTGTAGAGTTTTTGTAATATTTTACGTTTTTTACATGTTTATAATCGTAAAAACGTAAACAAAACCCCATTTTTGAGTTATAATCATAAAAACTGAACTTTCTTATTTTAATACAAATGTTTAAAAGTGTTTATTCACGTAATATTACCTCAAGTTTCACAGATGCAAACATTTCTCTTAGCTATCTTCCTTTAAAAGCAACCTCTGCAAGAGA
Source organism: Laupala kohalensis (assembly GCA_002313205.1). Classification (NCBI taxonomy): domain Eukaryota; kingdom Metazoa; phylum Arthropoda; class Insecta; order Orthoptera; family Trigonidiidae; genus Laupala; species Laupala kohalensis. Next base: position 194,477 of record NNCF01126649.1, on the reverse strand, counting down.
TGGTAAACTCTCCACATTCTTGGTTTTGGTTAGATAACGTTAACATCTACTACTATTTTGGCGAATTGTCTTTACCCAACACTAACCCGATAAATTTCTCGCTAAATTTCTCCTTTTGTTGCGAAAAATTTAATTTTTTGGATTACTTGAATTGTCATTTTAGGGTACGTTCTGACTGGGCTTCTCCTTCGAATATATTTGACGAGGGGGGTTAGTTTCTGTTTGTAGGTATGAAAAGAAGACGGAGCCTTGCGAGCAAGTTCAGCACAAGCAATGGGCTCTGAGAAATTGCGCGCTCAGGGGCCTCGGGGGTCGCTGGTGTTTATCTACAAAAATCAAGTGTCCGTCTATGAATGCAAGATTGTAAAAGTCAGCTATTACTCCACCTAAGACAGGGACGTTCACTTTCTTGCTCTATGGAGCACTATGGGTTTACTCTTGGTTCCAGCATGGAAACGAGAAGAATAGAAGAAGAATATAATATATTTATTGAAAGTTCCCTTTCTCTGTATTACAATATTTAACATCCTGATATGCATATATTGATTACTTAATGTAACTACTTACATGATTACACACATAATTAAATACATTATTTACTTACTTATTGTAAGTTCTTGATAACTAAAATACATTAACTTTCAAAAAATTTAGGGCCCCTGTAGGCATACCCTGTGTAGCGGTTCCTTCTATTTACAATAAACTGAGAACAAATGAGTCAGAAACGAAAATGACTAGTATGCTAAGGTACAGTTACGGTACTTCTATAATCCTCAATTGAAGCAAATATTTAATAACTCATTCTAATAGGAATTTTAAAACATAACACTTGAAACCAAGATCCAACAAACAAGCAATTTTTTTCGAGACATAAGAGATTTTTCAAGAATGAAAAATTAAGTACTATATTTATGTTTCCACGTTAGTAAAAAATCAATATTCTCTTCTCTTAATAACCAACACTTTAATTTATTTGAAAATAAACCTTAACTTTTACAATCTGTAGTTACTTTAGGGATATTGTTTATAATTTTTGGTCCCCAAAACAGTAACATTTTTTAAAATCGTTAAATTAGGCTTTGGAATCATAAGCTTGTTTTTTTCCTTAATTTTTCTTTGTACAGACAATGTATTTCAGTCAAGTTACTATTATTTATTTAAAAGATTTTTAATACCTTACACACAAACATTTACTTCAGAGGCAATGTTTTTAAGTCTACAAACAGTGGGTGTGATGGTTCGTTCTTGGTTTTATGCTTCATTATTCTTATTATTTTTTACTAAGTGAAGATTGATTTTAGAGTTTCAAAACTCCCACCTCACCAGAAAAGTAGATAATCTAGTTTACTATTTGCAAGAGAAAAATATAACATTCGTAATATATTTTCGGTAATGTTTTGAAGAAAGTAAAAATATCTCAAAATATTATTTATTTTTTGTTTCAGTTGTTCTACATGACTTTACCAATTTAATTCCTGGTCTAACATTAATCCTAAATAATTTACTTTGTTTATTTGTTCATTTACTGCACACTTTGAAATGCATTGTTTTCGACATAAACAATTAACATATTTATAAGTAACAATGTAAAATTTTTGTTCATTTTTTAACAAAAATTGACAAAATTAGTCTTTTCTGAGCTCATCAACGTATTATTTCTCGAGAACCACCATTGAAGTACTTCTAGGTCACATTTCATTGCCTTCTCTACATCAATCCAGTTATCTTTAACATAGCATAAAAAGGTGTGTCATTAGCAAAAACGTTACTGAAGCATTAAATTTTGCACTGGAGAGATCATTAATATATACCAAAAACAATATAGATCCTAAAACCGATTCTTGTGGTACTCCGATGTTAATAAACCCTTTTACTCTGTACATATTATTAATTTTAAGGAATTGCTTTCTTTCTTTTAAATAACTTTCTAACCAAAAATATAGTATTCCTCTAATGCCACGTGAAAATAATTTATTTAAAATAATTTCATGGTTTACAGTATAAGCTTGTTTGTCCGGGACAAACAAGCTTATATTGACTCCGGCCGCGGAAGCCTACGTTTATATATGGTTTACAGTGTCGAAAGCCTTTTGAATATCCAAAAAGATTCCACTCCTTGTGTTCAAACTATTATACACCCCATCTATGAAATTCTGCAAATCAGTTTCTATATTTAGACCCTCTCAGAAGCCAAATTGGTTCTTGCTGAAGAAATTAGTTTCTTCAAGAACATTAACTAGTTTCTTCTTCATTAGTTTCTCACAGACTTTTGCAAAGTTCGAAGGAAGAGATATTGGCCTAAAATTATTACAATCATTAGCTTGTCCTATTTTATGCAATGGAATCACCACTGCTGTTTTTAGACATTTTGGAGATTAGCGATAATACGGCCGGTCGGAGTTATCAGCTGAGTGCTAGTCCACCCAGTACTCCTGCACGCACACTCACTCTCGCCACCACTCACCACTGTCGTTGAATTGTCAGTAACATTAGCGTGCATCACGTCGACCTCTACTTCTATTTGAACTTTATTTTCCAATTTAGCAAAAACATGATCCATACAGGACATACTTTCATCTGTTACTCTTGTTGATTCTTTTAATGAGCGAATTGTGTTATATTTATCTACTATGCTATTGGTACCTAACAATTTTATATTTATATCTCCCATTATAAAAATATTTTTTTTACTTAAGATTATTATTTTCTTGAAAAAGAATGGTGCAAATCCATTGTATATACTTTCTCATATACGTTTCTCCGTCTGCAGCATAGAGTGAGAAAAAATTATATAGTGAAAGGGTCATTTCTGGCGTGGTTCTCTATATTTTGGTCGTCTTCCAGTGCTCTATTCATGTTCAAAGTCGCTAGATGAACTTATTACTGTCTTTTATTTGAAATTAGAAAGTACAATAAACATTCAAAATATTATTTCAAAACATATAGGGACATATCAGTCTTATAAATATCGTAAAAGTGTAATTTCGTTGTAGACAGAAATAGATGTATTTTCGGATCTGCAGGGCGTTTGCTGTCTTCCTATGTATTTTATCATTATCATATCTTTCATTTCAGTTTTCGAAAAGTGTATTCTATGTCTGCTTGGTCCATTTACACTGCTAAATATTATTCAAGCTTCTTGAAACAGTAAAGTAATGTGTAAGTGTAGCAGACAGAAATTATTTTACTGCGTCTATACCAAACTTTCAAGAGAAATACCTCTAATGTGGATGTAATGCGTTCTAATTGCACTTTACGTACAGAAAATTTAAGCAAAGTCGTTGGAACCGTGTTTTAGAAACATTCAAAAGAGTACTTTGAGCCTCATGTGAAGTACCCTTTGTTTTAAAGTAAAAATAATTCAGAGCACGTGCATCGACATCAAGTAAATTCTACCGTAAATATGAAATGCGAAGTAAATTGATTCATCCGTTTACTCAGAATCGCTGCGCACAGACGGACGGACGGACGGACGGACGGACAGACGGATGTTATGCCCAAAACCACTTTTTCAGAATCAGGGATCGCCAAAACGGATATTTCCGTCGAAATCTCGCTTTCGAAGTTTTTCACGATTACAAAACTTTCTATATACTACGTTTACGAGAAAGTAAAAAAAGACATTTAATTCATTAAAAAACAGATTCTTGCAAAATAAATGCAGTCTATATATTACTAGTACGTAGAATAAATGAGAATTAAATTTAAATTCTAATTTTAATGTTAGTAGTTAGAAAATTTTTGGATCACAATTAATAAATTCAATACCTAATTGTATAAATACTGCAATTCCTGCGGAAGAATATCAATAAAATCTTCTGCGTTTAATAAAAGTTATTATTATTACTAAAAAGTTAATTCAATTGAATTTAAGGTGAACGTTTGCGTGCTTGTGTTTCCATCATGTGTGAAAACCTTCCTTGTAAAATTAAATGTATCGAAGAGCTGCTCCAGGAGTAGCTCGCTTCGTCCTCGAACTCAGAAGGCGACTGTGACTTGTCACATGATAGTGATACTCTTTTCGTTTGCTCTTTCGTTTTCTACGTTGTACAAGGGAGCTCCGAACTTGCCGATGTGAACGGCCCTGACCTAAGGCCTCTTTCACACCATACGGTTTTATCTGTAAGGAAAGTAGTCCTATCAAAATGGACATTCAATTTCAGAAAAATTCCAATACAGCTTAGATGTTTAGTACTAGTCGAATCGAAGAGAAATTTGGTAATTATCATTTGAAATTATGATTTGAAGCAGAGTCGGCACAAGGCCCGGTATATGCGTTAGCATGGGGCGCCGGCATCAGGGCCGAAGCCGGTGCAGGGCGCCGAGCTCCCTCTTTTCCTGTTCAAAATAAAACTTGCTTTTAGTAATATGTGGGCCTTTCTTCTGTGTACTGTCTGTTTCCAATTATTCATCAGATGTGGATGAAGACTTGCTTTTACTTCACCACTGGTTGCTTCTGTAAGGCAGTGCTACTGCAGTGACTAGTTTTACCAAGTACTACTTAATACATGACGAGTAGCGCATGTATGGCGAATTGTACAGCAATGATGATAATAACTATGTTCAGCTATGTCGCTTGTTATACTACATCTCGAGCTACACATTTAACTTCATATCCTGCAAAGTAATGAATGCGTGTGTATTTCTATATTGAGATTACTATGGCAGATCGCCCTCATTAATAATTATCTCCAAGAATCACTATATTGCATGGGGTGTATGTATGTTAATATTTTTACATTTTCCTTGCCTGGCATTGCGTAAAAAAGGAGTTATTGACTGCTATTCCTCGATTATATTCCGATTATATGTTCCGATTAATAATTCGTAAAGTGACAAAAACGAATATGTCCATTGTTTACTTGTATCACACTTATAAGCGGAAACTATTTCTACCGTTAATCGTATTATTACACAAGTTTTAAAGAATTTAAATTTTGCAAGAAAGGATTCAAGTATAACCCAAGATCTAATCTAATTTATGGCTGCACAGATTTGTGACAATCAGGATTAATTGAAATAGCGATTGAAAAGTATCACATACTCGTGCGTCAGTACGACCATCAAACGCATTCGAGTTATTCTTCAAACCCAAAAACTATGGCTTGAATTGTTATTCATTGTACCACAAATAAGAATACCACAATAAAAGAAAACGTTTTTGTGTTGTAACGCCAAAAATAACTTTTTATTCCTTGTCCATAGAAGCACCGTAAGACCAAAGAAGGAGAGGAAGAAGAAGAAGTTTTCCGACGAGAGTGAAAATGAACGTATGCTGTCAGGGTAAGAATCATTGAAAACAATTTATTTTTGTGTAGTCTTGGCTGTGGCAATAATTTTCATAACGAAGTGGTACGACACCAAACAACTCGAGAATTGTGAAAAAGATCATGTCTAAAGATAGCTGTCCGGAAATAACATATATTATATTTTCATACATTGATGTATTTGTAGCGCTCAGGATATTGCTGACATTGCCGATGTCAGTGGCTAGTGGAAAAGGAGTTTTTCAAAACTTAAAATTATGAAGAACGGTCAACTATTTCACAGGAGCATGCTGTGGATTGGCGACGTTGGCCATTGAAAATGAAGTGCTAAACACAATTGACACCGATTGAATTTAAAAAACTTTACTTACTTGAAATCCTGAAGAACATTTATTCTCTTTTATTAATAGAGTCTATATTTTCTTAAAACCAAGTTTATCTGTGTAAAACTGTAGTACCTCCTGCATTGCTTTGGATACAGTGTCATTAACATTTGTGAAACGTGCTTATTTCATTTTAATTTTGAACCCATAATTCTACCATTCTTCCATTAATATTACCATTTATTCATTTTGAGTTGTTGAAGGGAATGTTAGGGGAAAGAGAGGGGTTGTTAAAGAAGGACGGCAAAAGCTGACCTCACATCTGCCAAATTAACTCCTTGGAGTGGCCCTGATTCGAAGATGTATACGTATTGCAATTCTATCTGAATTTGTGGGGACGATGTTGTACACGAAATGGGCATGTTCTATGTACATATTTGTACTCTACTTGCTATGCAAAAAACAAAAAAACCGTTTGTCAATGTGGTTCCGCTCCATACAATTGTCTGAAATCTTGCTCTTATTAAACATAATACATCCATTAATGGAGCACTAAATCTAAATATGTCTCACCTGTGGAATATTCTATTGTACAGTCTGCTGTAAAATTATTAGATATGTCCAATTGTGGCAATTCTATCTCTGGATTCACAACCAAAGGATCCGTCATGTTCCACAGGAACACCAAATCATGTACAGTGTGCGACACTGAAAAAGATGAGAAATAGAATTACAATTCATCACAGAGTCGTTTTTGGAAAACGATTATGATTCCTTATTTTCAAGGGATATTGAGAGTTTCTACGTACATGTCAAGAGCGACGAAGGTTATTTAAAATGTAATTATATATACAATTTTTGCTGGTTTGCCGCGCAAACACGTGAGATTTCATAAGAAACCTTGCAGTTTTGTCTCAAATGACCAGAATATAGAACTTCTAGAAAAACAGTCCGTCCTACGAAATTTGCTTGATTCATGAGATATACAGAGAATAACGAGCATATCAGATTTTAAATATGTTTTAATGACCATTAAATATCGAACATAGGCCTATTTAAGAAATAGTGTTATAGTGATATCAATGTTGCATATGGAACGGAAGTTTCGTGTACTTGACATAATTATGTGCATGTGCCAGTCACAGAAATGACAAGTCAGTCACAGTATTCATTACCAAATTCTGTTTTATAAACAAGTAAAACTAAATATTTCCTATAAACTAGACAAAAGGGATTATAAAATATGACGGGTAAATGTTCCATAGCATCTATAAATCAACGCTACTCACAACTTTCAATCATCATAGAGCACACCTGTGTGTCATGGGGATACGACTCAAATTTCATTGCGCAGGAAAGCACCAGAGTTAATCTGAAAACATAAATATTACATTCACTACTCATCAAATAAGGCAATGAGAGAAGAATAACTGGTAATAAGAAACATCTTACGCCTATTATGCCTTGTATTGAAGTATACAGAAAAAAATTGTCTTTGTGAGTAATGAAATGATACTTGACATCCTCATAATGAGTAAAATCTCTTTTCACTTATTTTTAAAACTACACTCACTTAGACATATATAGTAACGTTTTGTCATGATATAACCAAAGATAATGGTTTGGAATGCTCATCTCATGGAATGTCACTTTCTTAGCATTCTTGAAGAAGCAATCTGGTCGCCATATATCTTTCAGCCACTCTACGTCTAATATGCGATATTCTTCACTCATATATTCTGGAAGACGCAATCTTGGGTCGCGCCAACTCTGTGCCAGGAATATATCAGCTACATAAGTCTGCAAATGAAATAAATACAATTTTCTTATTTCATTATACTTTTACTTTATGGGATTGTAAGTGTTGATATATGGAAACCTTATTGACAAGCACATTTTCATTAATATTCATTTCATTTTTCTTTTCAGTTGGCTCCTTGTCTGAGCATATCAAATGCTGACTTAAGTCATTTAGTTCAGAATATTTTCGCCCTTTGAACTTCATAATTTATGATAAAGAGGAAACAAAATTATGTTGTTTTTGTAAAAGGAAGACAGTCTATCTCTTTTCCAATGCCCTTTAAAATGACATAAAACTGGTGTATTAAATACGAAAAAATGAAAGAATGATGACGTTTCTATTTATCGATTTAAATATCTAGGATACCGTATCATTACAGGAGCTACTTCTATTCCAGTTTGAAATTACTGGTGTCTTAATCGTGTTGCGATTCACTATTTATTTTCTCCTAGTTCCTCTACCCTCGGGTCGTCAACATTCATCGCTTTCTCGGATAGTCACAGTTGGAAACAGACTTTTGGGTCAGGGTCATTCCACGTCAACTTAACACAGGGTCTAAACCTCACCATCTCAGATTTTGATAAAGGTTTGTAGGGAGGTAGCCATCATATAGATCAAGAAAAGTACCAAATATTGTGGTAAAATTTCAACCCGTTTGGAAGTTACAACAAAACGCCCAAAAACAGCTCTACACAAATCGTTTGATATGTTCTGGAAGCTCTCCTAATTGAGATAGAGTGTTGGTGGAGGTGTCATTTTACAGCGCTTATTAAATAATCTTTATAATGATATGTCATAACAGTAGATTCGTTCCTAATAGAGATAGTCTGATTCCTGGATGAGTGAATCATTCTCCAAAACAGCAAAATACAAAAATATTTGTGTCTTATGTAGAAAAGAAATAACTTTATTAAGAAAATTAAGCACAGGTAATAAATGACGACAAAGGTGAAGATTTTTACGACACAGACCCTGATATAAAAATCCGAACTTCATCTTAGTCAGAGATGGTTCAATTACGTACATCTCTTTAAAAAATAGGCGAGTCTCCCATTGCCACATGAACAATATTATATTACATGTAATATACACAGTAAAATACATCTAACTAAACACAATTATTCATTCTGTTCATATTAGTGAACATAATCTTATAAGAATAAATATGAGCATTATTCATTATTGCACTGTATACAAGTAGTTCATTGAGAACACAGGTTCGAGTTGAGTTCCACTATTGAGGTTTGACTATGGAATGATCGAGGGGGGACTTGTGAGGTTAGTAGCGCTTGTTCTTGGATGTACTGAGTTTGTAGTTGACATTGAATTTTGTGTAATAAAACTTGCGGATATATAAGGTGTTCTTTATGAAGCAAACCCGACTGATCCAGCTATAATTGGTTCGAGCAGAACAAAACATTAATATTCTTGTTGAATTTGTCACGCAATATTACACAAATAGCACAAAATTACTTTGAACTTTCCATAANAAATTTCCATAATTATATCAGAATGAGATGCTTATCTCACAATATATACATTTTTTATTTTACTGGACTAATATTTAACATAATAATCGTGTATAACAAGAATTAACAGATAAATTCTAGTTCCGTCCGCGGTACTCGGCAAGACACCGACATTCTTTTATTGTTTTAACACTGAACCCATTTTCATCACACATTCAATTTTTTTCAGATGATCAACAAGGATATACACTATTTCTAGTATTAATTTGATAATTTTGAAAGTGGTGCATTGTGAGAAATTAAAAAGCAAAAGTTTGATTTTGAACATGATATTTTTTTGTCTTGACCTATGTTATATAGCATATAATTGTAAAGATCATTTAATAAGCTGTAAAATGACCCACCGAATAAGAAGAATCTGTACGTCATACGTCGATCGCAGCAAGGTTGTGTGATTCTTAAAACGTGGAAGTCGCAATGCTACCTCTTTCCGTTCTTCAGATAAAAAGATTTGAACTGAAGGGTGTAGAATGCCATTTTTCTCTGTTTTTTATGAAAAAAAAACGGAAATCTGTTGAAGCGATTAATTGAAACTTTTGTATGCTAGCACACCGAGTTCATCCTTAGTTGTTTGGGAGCACCTGAAAATCACACTCTTCAGAGGAAGTAGGGGGATAGGGGGTGAGTCTTTAGATGTGGGAGATTTTTTAATCTCAACTTCTCGAGTGGACATTATTGAGTCTGTTCGTGAGACAAGTTTTCCCTGATATCTTTAAATATGAAATTTTTGCTTGATTTTCTCGAAATATGCACATGCCTTCACTCTAAGGGTGCCACAGTGTGAAAAGGGTGGCACAGACACGTTCTAGAGATGGAGTGTCTTTATAATTCATGGAAGATTCCTCACCCCAAATATCACTCTGATACTACTTAAAACATAGATGTTACGAAGCGATGAATTTACTGCGCCACTAATATTGACCGAAATCTTTAAACTAATGCAACACTGCTGTCTTCCATAAATGAAAAAGTTTTAAAGGTAATGAGAAAACAGAAAAATAAAGTAGAGACTGCATGTTTACGGCATTTGCGGATTGCCATATCAATAGCTAACTCCCTACTTAAAAGATAGGTATCTGTTAGTCGAAATTTCCCATGTCAAGTATTAAGAATTTTAGTACGTACTACCTTTCCGTAACCAAGCCACTTGCTTGCAGAGTTAATCAAGGTTCAATGTTAGGCCAAATCTCCTCTTTATTGTGCGTAGACGATGTCATCCACCTCACCTGATAGCAAAATGGTGCTTCTTTTCTGATGACACAAATTTACTATGTAAACGTCAGTGCTCAGAAAGTTCTATCTAACGTCTCGTCTTAGCTTTATGTAAATCGCCTCATTGTATACACTAATAAAACAGTATCCATGGCATTTTGCAATATTGTAATGAAATATCTTTCTTTCGATAAACGGAACCCAAATAAATACTGTTCAGACAACCAAATATTTAGGTCTTCATATTCATGACAACCTGAAATGAATTTGTCTCATTGATAATTTCAAATTCAAATGTAATTCGAAAATGGTAATTCAAAACTAAGCAAATTGTGTTATGTATTAAGAATTATAGTCAATGTTGTAAGTGAACACATTTCTCGCTGCGTGTATTTCGCAAATGTTTATTCCCATTTACGATGCGGTATTATCTTTTGGGGCCACTCAACTAAGAGCATGCAAACTTTCAGAAGCCAAAAGAGGGTACTTCAGAAGGTATGTAAATCCTACCTCCGAAATTCATCCTGTTGGGTACATACTAATGCCACCGATGCTTTTCAATTATTTGTCATGATTTTGGCATTGAAATTTTTTCACGCTAAGAGTACTTCCTACGTACCACACATCAGATGACGTAAAATGCCTCAGGGACAGACATTTTGGGGTGCAAAAAAATATTTGACATGTTGCTTTTGTCTTCTCTTAATATAACGAGGAGTTAAACAGTAACATCAGAATTCCCATGCGAAGCTGGTGCACGACGCTACTATAAAATAAGCTTCAATAACATATTCAATAACAATTTGAAATTCAGTATGTTCTACATAACTCTTCCAGCGGTTTTTTCCTGATCCAAAGATAAAAATATTAGTTTCAGCAATTTCATTGCAAGGATATTATTTTAAATAAATGTAAAAATATAATATCGTTTAAAATAATTTATTCAAATCTACTCCCACAATAATTAGTTTCATATCAGTTATGTGCTCTGTATTGATGATTAGTCTAAATGAACGCAGATATTTCGATTCAGCACCAAACGCGGTAGCACTGAGATCAACGTTTTCCTAAATAGCGTTTTTATCGACGATTCCTTCGCCGCGTCTGTCTACGCTTTGAATGAAAACTCAACCTTAAAGAAAGAGGATACGTTCTAGGGAACGGAACGTCGTAGAAGTGTAATTCAAATTGTGTTTATTCTTCATGTCACACCAGAAAAATGAGCCGTCATTTAATAATGTAACAATATTGGTTAATTTTAAAGCAATTAGGAGTTTCAACTTGGGAATAAAGGAAAAAATGACCACAACAGATAAGAAAAAATGGGACCAACTGTTATTACCCCATCAGAAGAGGTTTTTCTCGATGCAGGTAAAGGGATATGGGGACTCTTCGTTCATTTTGTCGTGTGGGGTTTCTTGGCTGCCAGTTTTCTTCACAGATCCGTTGGGAATGTGCTGCGGGTCCGTGAGGGTAAACAGCATTCATCCTGTGAGTCTGTGACGGGGGTGGAGGTGGGGGAGGTCGGTTGATGGCAATGTTCATATTATTATTTACTTTTTTGTTTTTTAATATTAAGAAGACGATAAAGGAAGTTATTAATGTTTTATTAAGAACAGTGATATTAACTTAACGGGCCGGTTGATTGAGAAGAATTGAATTGTTGTTTAACATCTGAATACGCATTGCTCACATGGATTGTGTGATTTTGGTACAAATGTCCTGCATTGGATCCCCATTGATAACAGTTTAAAGCCGATATCGTGTTCTGTCCTCAACCGCAACAAAATTCTTTACAAACATAACACACGAGCACATTACTATTGAGTCAAATTGGAGAATCAAAAGTTATTACTTTAAAAAATATCTTTCATTTCGCTTCAGAAGGGTTTAACTTTTTCATACACTGATTGCGAAAAATCAAGCTACGTATTATTTGAAATAAAAAAATACGTGAAAACCAAAAATGAAAAACGTAACAAAATTCCTGACGGAAATGAGGCAGTATACGATTCTTTTCATAATTGTAAGGGTGTGCGGATGTCCACTAGTATGCAGTGCTACGGAATAGGTAGGAGTAGGGAAGTTAGCGTGGACGACAAAACCCTGAACATTATTTTACACCTTTTTGCATCATTCACGTTACCCCTATTTTCGTATTTCACAATTCCTCGTTCAGTGGGCTATTGTTGTATGGTCAGGTCTAAAAAACTTTTTCAAAATTATTTCATCTGATTCTATGCCAAAAAGTTTGTACTCACCCAAATTTACAGCCCACAGGATGTTGTATGCGATTTTTGCAGCTAACTTTCCGAAAAATTATGGGCAGATTAATATTCTACGGAAAATTACGCTTAAGGAAAGTGTATTAACGCATACATTTCACGAGCAGATTTCGTGAATGTTGGTGTATTTAGTCTGGCGTCACACGAACAGTAAAAGTGTCGCAGTGTCGGACGACACATTACTGTCCGTCGTAGAAGCACAATGCTTCTAACGGACGCCGTCACACGAGCGGCGCGCGACGATATTACTGAGCGTTCAGTTCTTGGCTTGCGTCCGACACTTTCTGACCTGTGACAATTCTTCTAGAAATGCACGACAGTTTCATGAATGGGAACTACTAATAAAAGAGATCATGGTCATAATGGACGAAATAGTCACGAATTTTGTTGTTTCAAGGGTGCTGAATCTGAATATAAAATATTTTTTTGTATAAAATTGGGGAGACATGTTAAAAATTGGCTTTCAAGCCAAAAATGTGCAAACTCATTTTAAATATTTCTTCCGTTTAACTTGCGATTTTTTTAGTAATTTTTGAATATTTCTCTTCTAAATTATAACAGATTAGTCTTCAACTAATGTTTTTGAAAGCGACATGAGTTAGAAAGACGTAACTGATTTCACAACTGAGTGGTAATTCATTAAATATTTCGTGTGTGATTTTACGAGTCGGTGAATTGATTTGAAAAAGTTGAGTGAGAAAGTTTCGAGTTTGGAGTTTTTACCTACATCATATTAAAACNAGACAGGGCTCATAATGTGCAATAGCAAAAATATTATACAATTTTAAAGATCATCGTCCGCGCTGCGAGCGAGGCGCGCTTAGCGATTTCAGCGCAACAGGGCCTACGTTGAGAAGAATATAATACAATACATTTACAATATAAATACATACTTTTTTTATTGTAGTGTAATACATTATTATGATGTATTAGACTTTTGTGATCATAGACCTATGTTAGATTTTTTCGTTTCACTGGTAAATTTAATAGAAGATATCTTGCATGAATAAATGTAAAATAATTTTTTTTAAAGTTTAATCAAAAATTAATTTTTGAAATGTTTATATAGTTTTTTTGGTATAATGGATACGTTAATTTTTTGTTGGGGGAGCGATTATTTAATTCTTCATTATTTGTATTTAAATTTTTTTCGCATTATAAAAGTTTTATCTCCAAACAAAAAATTAACGTATCCATTGTAACAAAAAACTGTATAAACATTTCAAAAATTCATGTTTGATAAAACATATTTTGATGTATTTTACATTTATTCATGCAAGTATAATGCGGTATTTTTAACAATTTTTTTTTCTGCGCTTGTGTTCAGAACAGATGGTAATCTACACTGAGAGGATATCCAGAGAAAGGTATGCTCTGATGGAGTCTCCTCTGTGCGTGCGTCATGGTACAGTCAGCTCATGCGTCGTACAATGAGAGTAGAAACGGATGACGGTCTGTTACGGAGACGGCACACGGTGCCCTCAAGAACGCGCGTTCAATGTGTCGCCCGTTCTGTCGTCCGACACTGCGACACTTTTACTGTTCGTGTGACGCCAGCCAGAGTCCGAATGTCTTTTTTGTTCAGAAAGTTTTTTTTCCTTTTTACTAAATTTACAGACATTTGTTTATTAAAAAGAAAATTTTATTTTACCTTTTGAACATTAAGCTTCCCGAAATGTGTGTATTCCCGGGAGATATTCTCTTATCTCAACTAAATAAAAAAATGTCAGAAAAATTCCGACTTCATTCTAAACTCTACGACTAAGAGCACATTTTCTTGAGTTTGTTCTCATTGTTAGAGCACAATAGTTAGGATACACAACTAAATTATTACAATCATTAGTATAGTTACAAACGCAGAAATTGTACACTGAACCCCACAGAAAAGAGAGCAGGTATTTACAAAAACACAAAATCAGAGGGGATTTGTCTTCTTTAACATTTGAACTATCTTAAGAAACGTTTTATGCAAAATCGTAGATTCCTAAGAAATATTTTATAATCTTACAAGTATGTTGTGATTACTTACCATTGACTCCTCGTTAATAGAATCAAGAGACAACACGGTGACGTGGAAGTACACGATCGTTGGTTGGCCTTGCACTTTCGGTGGTCTATTCTTATCGTAGTTTTTGGGATTTATTGGCAAAATGTCTTTAAGCGAGAGGCTGGTTTCTCCTGGTGGAACCGAAGAAGCATGTCCCCCACGATTGGCCCTGTAACAAACACATCCCGATGAAATCATGAACAATCTATTTTCCTCTACTCGCCAGTTTTAGGAGGAAAGCAAATTGTGTCGCTAAACATAAAAAAGGGTAAGTGCTCTAGTGCTCGACATCTCAAAATCTTACTATTCTTTCTAATGTACTGATAATTCCGTTAATTGATGAAATCTGAGTCTACTATTTCGATTTTTTCTTCCCCGTTCTAAAATCCCAAGTGTCGAGGACTGGTACATTTACCCTAATGGATTTCATTATAAGGGGTATGAAAAGGTGAGGAAATAAATTTCAAAACACGAAAAAACGAACAAGAATATGTTAGAAAATATAAAAAATTTCATTGGAGAAGAAGGAAAACGTTATGGTTGATATTGTGACATTAACTTTGAGAGATGCCATACATAGAATGGGGAAAATGTCTTTGACAAACAAATTCTGCGATCACAGTAATATTCACTGGACGATGATGTTAATATCACTTCAAATTACATTTTCAATCCATACATAAAATAGTAGGTGTAATTAATTTTACTAGTATCATTAACATTTTTTCACATTTCTTGGTACTCTGGTACTACACAGTAAAATAAACGAGTAATTTGTACCCAGAAATCTAGAGAAAAGAAAAGAGAAGTAAAATCTGAGTTTCAAAAATGCCTTACTGCCTTACTGCATTTTTGTCGATTTAATATACTAGAATACATTGAACAGAAACTACTTACACATATTTTCATCGGTAAAAAATCAATACAAACAAAAGTAAAAATCCTCTCTCTGGGTCAATAGTCAACAATATTGAGTTAAATTACGTGTGACTAATCTATGTATGTTCTCACCACAGGAAAAATCGTCACAAAAATAGAATACGCCGGGGAGCAACCTGCGCACTTCCCGTAGGACAAGGGAACTACAGAAATAAGAGGCAATCTCTCTAGTGTTCTAAGTAGCAATGAAAATGAAAATGAAAATTTCTTTTCAAAATGAAATTTAAATCAAACTCAGAGTACAGATTTGAAACCTACAACAAATGAAACGAATATTACAATGAACTTTGACTAGAAAACTTTGGACAGAAACTCGCAAGGACTGAGATAAAAGCTCACCAAAAATATTCGTTCCGCAGCAGTTAACGCGCATTAGAACCTGTCAAATCATACTCAAAACTTTTGAAGCGAATCACCTCTTTTTATATAGATACTAGATTAATACGTATTATAATACGTATTTTATGATGATACGTATTACACTAGATAAATTAGACATTGCTCGCGTGGAATTTGCGATTTTTGTACAAATAGTTTTTCTTGCAATGAACATCTATCAACAAATTATTTCCTGATTACTACTTAGCTGCTCAGATAACATTACTAACATAACATACATTGCAATTGCATCAAATCGGAGATTCTTAGATAACTAATACAAGTAAAACTTATCATTCACTCGGCTTCCAGAGGTCTTGAATTTTTCATACGCACATCGTAAAAACTCAAGCTATATATTCTTTGAAAATGGTAAAATACATAAAAACTAACATTGTCCTAGATTTAAATAAGACAGTATTAGATCCTTTTCATAATTCTAGGGGTGCCCGGGGGCTATTAATACGTACGGGTTTAGATCATGCAGGAGGTGGATTACTCATTGAGGTCATAAGCGTGGACGACATACAATAATGTTTACTTCTTTTCATCTATTTAAAATAAAAATATCGAAAAGCACAGAAAAACGTTTATAGATATTTGAATTAATAAATTGATTAAAAAAACATAATGATTGAAAATCAATACGAATCCAACTAATTATTATTTATCCATTATTTGAATTAACAAACTTAACAAACTAAAACCGAGGTGATATATCAATTAATACAGGAGATATAGAAAAACAACACATTTCCCCCAGTCCACTCCTTTAAAATTGCAATTATGAAAAACATTTTCTTCGTGTGTGTACAGTACAGAAGTATACTCCCAAAAGTTTAAGTTTCCTTCTTAATTATTTTTTCTCTACGTCGATGTCAGGACAATGCCGCCTATAAGAATCATAATGATCCCATAATGTTGAAATAAAATCAAAAACAAAATGAAAATATTTATCAGATTATTTAAAGCTGCAACTTCGTCTTAATTGCCCCCAATCTGGGTAAGACTTATGCATTTATTTCTTTCAATTTGAGCTCATATTGAGACACTAAACCGAATAAACGTGATTTCGAACAATTCCTGACCCCAATTCTATGCTCATCAACATCTAAAAAAAATTCGAAAATTAAATTTCAAATTCAACAGAAAAAAAACCAACAATGCATATTAAATATATAAACCCCTAATTGTAACTGACTCACTCATTCACTCACTGATTAATATATCACAATGATAAGTTACTTCTACTAGTCGTAGAAACATGAAATTTGGTTCCCTTCTAGCTATAGAACTGCGAGGAATGACAAAATTTAAAAAATTCAAAATGTTAATTTTGAAGTACATTTTGGGGGGATTAAGAATACGCCATAAGATAACATTGGATTTCGATACACCGCGGACTGGCGCACCGCTGACGGAAAAATTTGTGAATTCTTACATTAGAATCAACTCACGATTTAGTTGACTAACAGTTGTTGAAACGTTCTATAATTCAACATTTCGGAAGAATAATATTGTCTGACGATAATGATGACTTCCATGTTTTGTGTTAAACCTTTTCCATTCCGTAATTACGTATTTAATATTTAAGATTGTAAACTTTTATCAAACTGTTACGTATAATATAGGTTTCGTTTTGCGTTCGATTGAAGTAATGGAAAAGTCAAAGCGTATGAATTAAAGAAAAATAATTGAATTTTATTTTTTTACGAAACATTTCTCTCCAAAATGCATGTTTTTTGGAAATAAGCCGTAAATCAAAGTTACGATAATCGGCAGTCATGACTTGAGTTCGTAATTTATGTTTCGTATCAATTTACCGCATTTGGTTCCTTTAAATCTCTATGAAACTTATAACTCGTGTAGTAATTGCACATATTATGCACTATTATGTTAAGAATGAATATATTTACATTGTATAAATGCTTCAGAACGCTTTTAAATCTTAGAGTACTCGAATATTATAAGTTTGAAGTCTTGGTTTCGTATATTATCCATTCGAACTTTTATGTTAGTTTACTTTCAAATCAAATTCAAGTTATCGAACATACGTTTTTTGAAAATATAAAGAAGTATTCTATGACTATTTTAGTCGATATTATTGCAAATAGCAAGATATTTTCTCATTGCCATTGTCTTTTACAGCTCTATCACACCTAATATTTGACGCAAAGGTATTACGGGTCTCGTGGCGTAGGGGAAAGGAGTTAGCCTACACATCGAAAGGTCATAGGTTTGAAATTCGAGAGAATCATTACATACTTTAATGAGTTTTGTGTGCATAAAATTTTACAAAATAAATTGTTACGTTCGTTTTGAAAATTACTCTTGCATTTCTTACAAAGTAACGGAATTTTTAATCAGGATACAATATTTATTCTTAATCTCCGGAGTATTGTGTTGACGTAATAGAACATTTTTGTTTATTACGGTATGTTCATCAGTTTTCACCTTAACTTCTAAGAATAACTATCAATATTTAGATGTTTTTAAATCACAATACTTTCAAAAGTTGTATAAAGAAAAAGAAATAAATTGAATGATTTTTTCCGTAATACTTTATTCATCACTGTTGTTTAAATGAAAAATACGGCCAGTAATTTGTACGAAAAGGATTGAAATATATTCTGAATATCATAAACGAGTAAGCTTACTCCTGGTAAGAAGACCTGCTCTAGTCACTGGTACGTATTTGTTTTTTATTTACAATGCAAAGATGCTTATTACTTACACAGCCAAAGTGGGTATTTGGATAAGTGAGATTCATAGGGGTGTATCATTTTCCTGGACATTTGATATTACTCATTTTGAATTTTTTTATAGTATTGAGATTGAAATTCGTTTTACGATATATAAAAGTAAAAAAATAATATAATTGTAAATTACAGTGGTTTCTATTGAATAACGCATTTCAATAAGCCAATTCATGTATGCAGCAGGCGGTGAAAGTTTGTATCGATTCATTGATTCATTTCAAACGTTTGTTTACGTTCCTGCAGAATTACATTTTAGGTAAGAATCAATTATAATTATTACCATGTAAACGAATAGTAGGTTAATTTTATAGTTCTCGAAAATGTACTAATTAAACCTATTTATTAATTTTCTAAAATAAAATTCAGTTTTTCTGAATATCTTACAATACGTCCAACAGTGGACCGGATTTGCATTTCATGTTCATTGCAAAAACATTCAGCGAAATACTGAGAGTATATTTTCTTTATTTATGAAATTTTAAGGCTCTTTACAATACAAAATTTGTGTTTATGTTTCAACGCTTCTCATGAAATTATTATTAAATCCTTCATATCTCTTTTATACGTATTATTATAAGTTAGTAGTTGTTTTACTTGTATTCGATGCATGAAGATGGTCCGTTTGTTTACTCCTTGAATGCAGTTGGCAATTAGCATTACAATACAAAAAATAAATTATCAATGTTCTACACAATCATGTTGAGTATTTACCGAGAATTTATATCGATTTACATTTTCATTCCGACGCCTGTTTATGTTTTTTCCTTTTTTATGTAATTATCTATCAATTAACACGAAATTAATGTAACACATGACTCGAAATTTGACATTGATATTTTTTGAAAGGACTTTGGTTTCCAGCGTCGAAAAATGAAGCTGCGTACGATAAATGCAAGGAAGTGAAACGGTTGTTTCATTAATTGGTAATAGTTAAATCAATATTGCCTATTGCAGTGGCAAAACACGAGTCCTAGACATAATAATAATAAATTTATTGTCAAAAAAACAGTACAAACTGCGTATGACCACGTGGAGGGCAATAAACTAATTTACTCTCCGGAAGCAAGCAAGGGACCATTCCATCAATTCCGATCAAGGGCCATAAGGCAGAGGCGGATTCAAAATTTTCAGCAAAAGTTCCTAGATAAGATAAAAAGTTAGCTGCGAGTTATAATACATATATAACATCAATATGTTTGTAATTTAACGCAAATATGTTTGTAAATTTA
>NNCF01126649.1:0-173140 GCA_002313205.1 Laupala kohalensis | reverse complement strand
GGTAACATCGTTTAAGAAGGAAAATATGGCGCTTGTAGTGGAAAAGGATTTCCTAAAACCGTGTTGATCGTCAGAGAGAATGTTATATTTTGATAAAAAATCTAGAAGACGCTTATAGAACAATTTTTCTAGGATTTTTGAGAAAGTGGGTAGTAGAGATATTGGTCGGTAATTTCCAATATTAAGTTTGTTTCCTTTCTTGTGTAAAGGTTTCACTTTAGCTCTTTTAAATATTTTAGGAAACACCCCTTCCGATAAAGAACTATTAAAAATATTAATGAGTGAATTTAATATAGCGTGGGACGAAAATTTAACAATCAACTCAGGTATATCATCTATGCCTCGTGAAAATTTGTTTTTTAAGGAGCTGATGATTCCCATGACTTCACTGGCGTTAGTTTCGGAAGTGAACATAGAATTGGGTATGTGGGTGGTAATAATTGGAGGACATTGATTTGGATATATTGAGTTCGTTATTTTACCAACTTCTGAGAAGTGAGAATTAAACAAACTTGCGATGTCCTGAGGATTTGACACGATCTTGCCATCGTTTAGTAAAGAAACATTTTCTTCGCGATTTTCAGAAGTTGACGTGTAATTGTTAACAATATTCCACATGGCTTTCATCCGGTTGTTCGATTTTAGTATATGCCTGTCGTTTTCCATAACTTTAGCTGCATAGACTACTTTTCGAAAAATAGTCTTATATTTACGAAAATAATTATGGAATTCGGGTGGTTGGTTACAGCGTTTTGAAAGATAATATAAACGGCGTTTGTTTTTTGAAGAAATCCTTATCCCTTGGGTGATCCATCTATTGCATTTCTTTGTGTTAATTAACTTGCGTTTTATGGGAAAGCTAGAGTTGTAATGTTTTAGGAATATTGAGATAAATACATTGAATTTGTTTCATTACCATATACATTTGGTAACGTTTGTATGCATATAGCAACTATTTAAAAAAATTATTTGGCATGTTTATGAGAGACATACCTAAGGAATACATATTTTTATTTGAAAGTAATTCAAGATAATAATTACATACAATAAATCAGGCATTTTTCTGTACATTTTTATTGCTATGAATTATACGGAGCAACCAAAACCTTCTGATTTTAGATTAAATGTCACCGGATGCACTGCGCGTTCGATAGTCTACGCGGTGATCAATTTACTGTAACAATAAGGGTTTTTTTTCTAGATGGCTTATCACGAACGCAGCCCGTTATATGGGGCTTTGGGGGTAAAACCACCAGCGAGAAAAGCGAGTCCCTGTATAAATAAACCCCTATGTGTAACTGATTGACAAGGTGACTAATTGATCTATCAGAATGATAAGTTACTTCTACTAGTCGTAGAAACATGACATTTGATACGCTCATGTTGTAGGACTGCAATGAATGACAACATTCAAAAAATTCCAAAATTTTAGTTTTCAAGAACATTTTTTTTTTGGGGGGGGGTGAAGGTTACGTCTTAGGGCCCTTGATCGGAATTGATGGGATGGTCCCTTGCTTGCTTCCGGAGAGTACATTAGTTTATTGTCCTCCACGTGGTCTTACGCAGTTTGTACTGTTTTTTGACAATAAATTTATTTAATTTATTATGATAACATTGGGTTTTGATACCACGCGGGCTTGCGCTGCGCTGACGTCCAAATTTGTGATTGCTTGCGTTAGAATCAACTCGCGATTTAGCTGACTTACAGTTGTTGAAACGTTCTATAATTCGACATATCGGAAGAATAATAATGCCTGACGATAAGGAATACTTCCATGTTTTGTGTTAAACCCTTTCCATTCCGTAATAATGTATTTAATATTGGAGATTGTAAAATTTTATCAGACACGTTACGTAAAATATACGTTGCTTACGTTTTGCATTCTATTGAAGTGATGAAAAAGTCAAATGCTATGAATTAAAGAAAATAATTAAATTTTATTTTTTACGAAACATTTCTCTCCAAAATACATGGTTTCTTTGGAAATAAGCCGTAAATCAAAGTTACGATAAGCTGCGGCGATGACTTGAGTTCGTAATTTATGTTTCGTATCAATTTAACTCATTCGATTCCTTTAAATGTTTATGAAACTTATAATATACCTAATAATTGCACTATTATGCAATACTTTTCTGTTAGTTTACTTTCAAATCAAATTGAAGTTATCGAACATACGTTTCTTGGAAGTATAAAGAAGTATTCTATGACTTTAATTACGTATTTTAATTTGAATTAGTATGAGTTATAAAGAATACGCAATTTTTTGTAACATTTCTTTCGAAATTTGAAATATAATTGGAAAGTACATAGAAGAGTTATTCACATAATAAAATATGTACAAGATATTCAGAAGTATTTTTTGTATATTTAGATTTCTGTCAATTGCAGGGGACTGCAAAATAGGTATTTTCTGTTTATAGATTGAATGTTACGGGATGAACGATGGTCATTTCGTTGAATCATATCAACCTAGAAATAAGTGTTAATTCTCTTGGTGGCATGGCACGGTCGCAAACCTCAGTGACTCTCGGGGGGTGAGGGAGGGGGGTTACAGCCTTTAACGACCACATGAATTATTATAACACAAATTTATTGAATGTAGTTAACCGCGAAAAACGCCATGATATACAGAAATTTCGCAATACATAATTGTTCAATGTGTTGTGCTTTTAACGGATATTTAAAAACAATTTTTTAATAAATGAAGATTATAATTTTTTTTGCAGGGGTGCAGCCTCTTAACTGGGGGTCTGGGGGTATAACCTCCAGCGAGCAAAGACAGCCTTTATATTTATAAGCCCGTATATGTACCTGACTGACTGATTTATATATCAGAATTACTACATACTTTACTAGTCGGAGAAGCATGAAATTTGGTTTTTCTCACAGCTACAGAATAGCAATGAATGACAAAATTCAAAAAATTCGAGAATTTTATTTTTAAAGTACATTTTTCGGGAAAGTAATATTACGCGAAGCTAATGAGCATTAGCTTGGGAATATGCCATGAAGAAGCTAAAGCCATCTCAATTACGAAAAAGTAGTATGACGGCAAACGTCAGAACAAATAGTATGGGGATTTATCGAGAATAGTGCAAGTTATTTAAGGTTTTATAGACGTATTAAAGTATTGTGTGCATTAATTCTACAAACTGTTTATATGAAACACCATATGTGTTTAAATGTTTCGTGTCTTTGTGCAAATAAAATGACAAAAATGTGTCTTTGTGAACATATGTGAAATGGCATCTGAACAGTAACAATGGTAAGTTGCCAAACGTAATCGTGGTGAAGTTTTATTCGTTAAAATAACATTTATTCATTAATATGTCGTATGAGTTTTTGTGAATGATTATCTCAGGTACGTATTAGTATTTTATTTAAATTGCAAAGATGCTTTTTTAAATAATAAGCATAATTACATTTCCAAACTGGGTTTTTGAATGCGTGTGATACTTTGGGATGTATCATTTTCCTAGACGTGTTTGATATAACTCGCTTTGAGTGTTTTTGTAGTGTTGAAATTGAAATTCGTTTTACTATCTTTAAAAATGCAGAAACTAAGATCATTATTTTAGTGGTTTCTTTTCAAAAAGGTATGGTCAAGCCAATTCATGTGTGCAGCAGGCGGTGAAAATTTGTATCGATTCATTGACTCATTTCAAAAGCTTGTTTACGTTCTTAAAGAATTACGTTTTAGGCAAGAAACAAAATTTTCACTATGTAAAAGAATGTAAGATTAATTTTATAGTTCTCGATAATGTTTTATGTTATCCTTTAAGCGTATTTATTGATTTTTCTAATAAAATTCACTATTTCTGAATCTCTTACAATTCGTCCAACAATTGACCGCATTTTCATTTTATGTTCATTGCAGAGACACTCAGCGAAAATTGTGAGTATATTTTTCTTTATTCATGTAATTTTTAAGGCTTTTTACGATACAAAATTTTAGTTCATACTTCAACACTGCTCGTGAAATAGTAATTATATCAGATATCTCTTTTACACGTATCATTGTAAGTTAGTAGTTGTTTTACTCTTTGTATCTTTTGTATGCAGGTGGCCTATTGATTACTCCTTGCGTGCAGTTAGCCTTGAACATTACCATTCAAAGAATAAATTATCAATAGCCAATACAATAATGTTTATTATTTATTGAGTGTTTGTAGCGATGTATACTTTCATTTCGTACGTGTGTTTAAGTTTTTTGTTTTTGTTTTTAATTACCAATTATCAGGGAATGAATTTAACACATGACTCGAAATTTCACATTAATATATTTTGAAAGCACATTGGTTTCCGGTCTCGACCAATTAAGGAGCGTACTATTACCGCAACACAATTAAAAGGGTGTTTCATTAATTGGTAATGATTAAATTAATGTTGACGTAAAGAAATACTTTTGTTTATTACGATATGCTCTTAAGTTTTCACTTAATTTTCAAAGTATACTTGTCAATAGCTGGATGTTCTTTTTACATCACACTACTTCCACAAGTTGCATAGCGAATAATAAATATATTTATTGAAGTTAGCCCCCAAAAAATGTTGAACGTCATATACACAAATTTCATAAAACGTATTTCATCAAACTCTTGGATTAATGAAAAATATAGTCCGTAATTTGTACGTAGATGATTTAATGTATTCTGAACCGATTTTTGAATCGAGCGGAAAACGATAAAAACATTTTATCAAGTTAAGACAACTCCTTGACAAGGGCGCAGCCCCTCAATTGGGGGTCTGGGGATCTTATTACCAACTACGGCAAAGTCTGGGGTTTTCTGTTTTCTTCCACAAGATTTGAGATTTTGTTGGTGGCAACCTTAAGCTTGAGAGAAGGAATAAAATTAATGAAGTGGGAAGACGCCATTGCATTGACTTCCAGTGTTCCAAATCCTTCCACGCTTTTGGAAAAGAAAAAGACACCTTTCATGGAGAGAAAGATAGAATAATAGTGGTAAGATAAGAATGGAATGAACTGAGTTATTTATAATACATTCGATGCATGTTTACTTCAGAATATTGTCATCTACTCCTATAAAATTTCCAATTCAACACGAAGTTACTTCATACTAGTATTTGAAAAAGAGTTGACTGCACGGCTTCCAGATGAGAATAGAAAACTAAATCTAAAAGTAAGTTTCAACCTATGTCTCTAGTGAATTATTTTATGAGGTAACACTATGACGAAGTCGAATAAGTATTTTCAGATGTTAGCTACAGTATTTCGTAACTATTAAACTCCCGTTTAATCTTTAAATCTGTGTTCGACGATATTTTATTGCATTGCATGGCTTTGCATTTGCAAATTCAAAAGAACAAATTATATTTTATTAAACAATCTCTTTTCTAAATAGATGTTTTGTAAAATATACATATTTGGTTGAAAGTGCATATTATGTTAAGAATTATTTCAAAAGTTATTTGTCTCATTAACTTGAGCCTGGTAGAGTACTAATCTTATAGTACGACCTAGAAAACAAACATTGTTAGATCCCTGACTGACTGATGAATGGACTACAAACTATGTTTTATAGCAAGTGCGGTAGAATACACTTCGCAGTTTACAAGCTAGTGTGTTTAGTCTTCGTGCAAATACGGAATTCGCAGTAGAATTAACGAAAGGTTCATGTAGGTTTCCCTTGTACCATGAGGATTAGGTGTTATTTACAAATATTTATCATGTAAAAATAAACCTATTTTATTTCAGAAAAACAATTTTTTAATGAAACAATATGCGATGACAGATGAGGTAAATTTTGGCTACGTGAATGGATTAAGTAAATGCAGCGAGTTATAAAATAACGAGTGCGCTGGAACAACTCAAAGAAAGGGAGTGAAACATAGTCTTTTATAAGGGATGTAGATTTTATTCATGAACGAAGAAAATGATTTAAATTCAATTCATACTTGAAGGAATATCTAACTGGCCAAGGAAATTTCAATTTGCTTTTGGTAAACAGAGGACTGCGAGATAAAGCAATGTGTATGTGAAGGTTACAAATAGGAAGAACATTCCAGATAAAATTGAAAGAAGACATTCATACTAGGAATTAAGAAATCTTGTTGCCGTACATACTTAATAACGCAATACCTACGCTAATTGGAAGTGTATATGCTCAGTTGCCATGTAACGTCACCTTCATTAATGAAATAATTCATAAATCCCTCCCAAACATATTTTGCAGCTGAAATGGTAAATTGGTGTTTGATAATGCGTGTCTTCTGAACATCCACTCTTCACATTTTTTTTTCCTTCGTTTCTTATTGACTTATAATACAGCTATTAATCCGAGAATCGTGCACGCATCTTCATCACTGGGGACCATAATCTCATGTTTCGGATGCTTGTCGGCCTGGGTATGGGGCTGATCGTCTTCCGGCGTAACTGGCAGGGCTGCCGGAACGTGTGTGGGCATAGAGTTAGGATATAGGTCTGTGTGTATGGGTCTTTCATTTCAAGAGTCCGCCGGGCTTCCGGCGGACTGTTCCGACGTAATTGACAGGCATGCCGGAACGTGTGTGACTGGCTTAACCATTATTGAAAAGAGCCTTGCTATGACTATGTACTAGGCTATTACTAGGCAAGGTGGTCAAAACCAAGGCCAAACAAATGAAAAAAATGTTATTCATGAAAATTTAAATAAATGTTGTTTAAAAAGATGAAGCGCTTTCTTGTTATTACCCTACAACTTTTCAGTGATAAACGAATGTCCTTTAGGTATCCTTTGTTTTTATATCGTATCCTATACATTTGATAATAAAGAAATACAACTAAGGATTTATTTCGATTTCAATTATATATTATGTTTCCTCAAGATATCGTCTGTTATATATAGTTTTACATATCAACCCCTTCCCACGGCTCCCCTAGGGGAGAGCTGAACAGGTGTATGTATACAGTAATTTTCCAATTATTTTGAACGTACAGCGTGCAATATTTCATAAAGTTTTAAAATTCTGAATTAAGAGGTGAAAATGTGGATGGTTCGAATCTTATTTAGACAGTGATCGATCTGTAGTATATTATTCACGGGCACAAAATTTCATCAAACTTTGAATAAAACAACGATTTGTATAAACGACAAATGAAGCCCACCCACTCATATGTTCGTTCATTTAAGTATTAGAGTTCTTAACCTAAGTATATTGTTATGATCAAATATAGCGAAGCAAATTTTATTGTAAATAAACCATTTTTTGTATAACTATTGATACAAGTATGAAATCTTTAATCACATGTATAATTTTTATTCAAAACTCTGTTTGAAAGGGAAATTTGTTTAAATGTAATTTAAATGCAGGAGAAGAGCACTAAATCTGAATTATAAATGTATTAATACAGTTAATAACAATTTCTATCAATAATTTTGCTTGAATATTTATTGTTTCTTTTGCTTTTAAAACTCGAAATCTACTTCTAAAGTTTTTGACGGTTTGTAATAAATGTTGAGTTTGAATTCTTTAAAAACTATTTTTCATCAGAATTATTCCTACAATAAGTGTTTTGAAGGGTAGACGAGTTATAATCTTTCATTAAAACCTCGAAAAACATCTTAGACAGGAGTAACTATTCGAAAAAAGCCGACCGAGACGCAAAATGACCCTTAATTCACAATTTTGGAGCTTCATGAAATTATGCATACTTAACGCTCAAAATGATAGGAAAATTACTGTATGCATTATCTTTTCAACCTTCTTTCCAAGAGGAGGTGTGGAAAGCTGATGATATATAAAATCATTTATAACAGATGATATCTTAAGAAGAGATACAACATAGTTGAAATTCAAATAAATCATTACTAGCGTAGCTTGATTATCAAATTTGTAGGATACTTATGTAAAAACTTGGGATACATAAAGGATATTCATTTATCACTGTAATAACAAGAAAACACTTCATCACTTTAAACTACATTTTATTTATATTCCCATGAATCACAGTATAAAGGAAAGCAACATATTTTCACAACTCGTCGCATATACTTAATTCGTTCAGGTACTTGGTAATTGTGGAGCTTTAGCAACATTATCAAAGAATGATAAATTGAAAGGCGACAATGAGCAACATAGAAACGCCTTTCAGTTTATCATTCGTTCAGGTAGCCAAAACTTACCTCATCTGCCATCGCATGTTGTTTTATTAAAATAATTGTTTTTCTGAAAGAAATAGGTGTATTTTTACAGGATAAATATTCGTAAAAAAACGTGTAATCCTCATAGCAAAAGGGAAAGCATGTAGCTTGAATATTTCGTTAATTCTATTGCTAATTCCTTACTAGCACAGAGACTAAAACCACTAGTCTGCGAACTGCGAAATGTAATCTACTGTACTTGTTATAAAACAGTTTATAGTACACCCAACAGTCAGTCAGGGATCCAACAGTGTTTGCTAGAGTACTAATATTATTGTATGGCATAGAAAACAGACTCAAATTAGTGAGATAACTTTTAAAATAATTCTTAAATAAGGTGCATTTTTAACCAAATATGTTTTACAAAACATCCGTTTAGAAAGAAGATAGTTTAATAAAATCAAATTTACTCTTTTGAATTTGTAAATGCAACTCCATGCAATGCACTAAAACATTGTAACTTTGAAGATTAAATGAGAGTTATAATAGTCACGAAATATCGTGGTTAACATCTGAATATTATTTTTCGACTTCGTCAAGTAGTCCAGTAAAAATGTACACAAAAAGGGGGTCCAGCTAGCAAAAGGCCGTGTATTCTAATTTTTTGGTATGTTATTTGTGCTAGGGTCCTTACATAAAATCAAAGTTTTTCACTTCGGCGCCACCCCGCGCAGAGGAAACGTCAACATTTTCGACATCATCTTGGATTTATTGAAATAACTCCCTAACAATACATTTCTCAGAAAATATTACACATACATATTTTGTACTAGAGTAAATTTCTAAAAGAATGGTTTCTAAATGAGCGTTGTACATGAAACAGTTATTGAGATACACAGTTTTAAGAAAAGAACATTTTTCAAAAAATTGTGAAATTTGTTAATTTTCGGCAGACATTGCTAAATTACTATTAAACGGCAACTTCTACAAAAAAATCACGATAGATACCTATAAACTATACATAATAGACAATAAAATCTGTGCAATCTTTAAGAAATGTCTGAAAACTCATGGGGGGGGGGTATCTCGTTACTTATTGCTACTATGAATATGAAATTATGCTGCTCTTGTAGGAAATTTAGTATTAATTTTTTCGTAAAAAATTTTAATATGGGAGTTGTAGTTTAATAATTATTTAGCTATGTTTGCCGTAAATTGACAAATTTCACAATTTTTGGGGAAAATGTCCTTTTTTAAAAACTGTGTATCTCAATAACTATTTCATGTGAAAAGCTTGGTAATTGTGGTGCTTTAGCAACATTATCAAAGCATGATAAATTAAAAGTCGTTTCTATGTTGCTCATTTTTTTATTATTTAAGCTTTCTAATACCAATAATAAAAAAATGAGCAACATAGAAACGACTTTTAATTTATCATGCTCATGTGAAAAGCTCATTTAGTAACCATTCTTTTAGAAATTTACTCTAGTAAAAAAAGGTAAGTATAATATTTTCTGAGAAATACATCGTTAGGGAGTTATTTCGATAAATCAAAGATGGCTTCGAAATTTTTGACTCTTTCCTGCGTCAGATGGCGCGCGGTGGCGCGCCGAGGTTGAAAACTTGGGTTCTAAGTTAGGACCCTAGCACAAATAACAAAAAAATTAAACTACACGACCTATTTCATGGTATATATTTTTTACTAGACTAACAGTGTTATCTCATAAAATAATTCACGAGTGACGTAGGTTGAAACTTACTAGTAGTTTCAGGTTTCTATTTTCAACTGGAAGCCGAGCTGTCATGTCATTTTCAAGTACTACTATTAAGTAACTTCTTGTTGAATTGGAAATTCTATACAAATAATTGAGAATATACCAAAGTAAGCATGAACTCAATGTATTTTATAAATTACTCAACAATACATTCCTGACTTGTCTTACCATTATTGTCCTCTCCCTCCACGAAAGGTTTTATTTTTATTTTCCAAAATCTTGAAAGGATTTGGAATAGTGAAAATCGTTGCATGGCCTCATCCCACTTCAACAATTTCCTCCCATGCCATTGAACACTTGAAATGATATTGCTTGAAATGAATCTAAAAGTACATGTTTCAATTTAGTATTCTAATTACAAAGAAAATACATTCTTTCCAACAATTAATACCAAAGAAAATAACACGAACTTTGCACCATTTCGAATGTTGGCTGTCACTCCTGCAGTAGTGAACCCATATGGACCTTGTCTTCTTATCTGCCGAAAATCTGAATTATCTCATATTTTCAGAAGACTTGTTACTGCATCCTGAAGCCACTTGTGCTAAGCATTGTACGGGTGGATTTTGTTTGTTGAAGTTTGTTTGTTTTGTAACACATTTTTCACTTTTACGGTAGATTTTCAACAAACAAAATCCACCCGTACAATGCTTAGCGCGTACCAAGGAGACTATGCACAGGAGCTGACACTCATGGAGAGGGGGTATGCTTTTGATATAAAGTACACGGGTGTTATTTTTTAAAATTTACTATATCACAAGACAACATAAAATTCAATAATAAATTTGAACAAATTAAAATATAAAACCACTTATTTTTATTAATTATTAAAATAAGTGGCTCTATATTTAAATTTGTTCAGATATTCTTTTTTGAAAATTCAATTTGTTCAAATATTATTTTTACAGAAAAATTTGCCACACGTGTACTTGATGTCAACAGCATAAAGTACTCGTGCTATTGCATTTAAAAGCACATGGCCCTCTCCTATCGAGACAAATTAATATGAAGTAGTTACAATAACCAGCGTGATGGTGCTGAAGATTCATGTCCCCGCGTGAGCTGAAGACTCTTTTCGTACACATAGAAAAGGCTACCCCACTCCATGAGTGTCAGCTCCTGTGTATAGTCTTCTTGGCGCGTGCAGAATGGTCTCGGGTGAGACACAAAATGGCCGATGACGCAAAGAATTATGGGAGCGAGTCCAGACGGACGTACTTAAACTCGACAGATCCTCAGGTAAAAGAAAAATTTCACCATTAAACTCGACACTTCT
The DNA here is from genome assembly GCA_002313205.1 of Laupala kohalensis. Classification (NCBI taxonomy): domain Eukaryota; kingdom Metazoa; phylum Arthropoda; class Insecta; order Orthoptera; family Trigonidiidae; genus Laupala; species Laupala kohalensis. The sequence continues at coordinate 162,007 of NNCF01126649.1, read as the reverse complement.
TAAGAATTAGGACTACGCCGGTCTACCTGTGTCCGTCGTGTGAATCCCCAGTCACTGGGACCGGTGGTCAGCCATTTCAGTTATGAGTCATAGAGTTGACAGCCACTAATTTTTTTATTTGTTGAATAATTGAAATCTTTGTTAAAATGTGAAAAATGATACCAAACACTACCTCACTGGCATCAAATGCACATTTTACTACTAGTCCAGCAATTAGGTGACGAAAAGAATCTAATCAATAAATTTTTTCACTGTCAAATTTTTTTTCATTTTTCGTCTATAACACGAAAACAACACATTTTTAGAACAAAACATTTCTGTACCGAAATAATGTACATTAAATTTCCAACAAATTATGTTGTTTCGTTTTGTCACGGAAAAGGTTCAAGAGCGCGATGAAATTGACAAAAAATTATAAAAAGTTCTTTTTTCCGTTTTTGCTTTAACTTGAGAACTCGAAACTTTTAGAGAAAAAAATACATTTACAAAATGTGTTTTCCAGGATATTTTTTGCCTGACAATCTGTTTATCCTCTCCTGCACCTGGAAGTTTAGTGTAATTCTATGTAATATTCAATGTGTATATTTTTCCTTGCATCAAATAGAGTAGTTCTGATTTTTTGATACGTTTTATAAGGTTAAATGCTGATGATTAACAACCCAAATTTTGGACCTCGACCGACTTCCGAAAGTACCAGAAATAGACTAAAAGAAAACATTAAATTTTCAACGTTTTTCAGTTTTCATGAATTGTAACATTGAAACAAATTATTTCTTAATAGTAAGCAATGTTATTTTTTAAAGTTCTGAAAAATTGCAACAGTTAAGGACCAGAATCTCGGATCATATTAGGACCACAGGAGCTATGCATTTTTTCTAATAATTGTTGTAACCGGAGCTATGCAGTTTCGTTTTTACCCCCTCCTTCCTTGTTTCCATGATAAGTTTTTCAATTAAAAATTATCAAGCGGCTGCTAAAACATTAATTTTGTAAAACTTATTTTTTGCATCAGTAGTCGACAGTCTCGAAAATGAATGAGCCAGTAGTCATGATGTTTGGATCTCAAAGTGATGACAATGTTATTTAGTCGTAACAATTCTGTTTACTTCAAAATGAATGAATTCTTTATAGTATTAGAGAAACCTCTTACATATTTTATACAAAATAGTTGACAACAATAAAATATGAAACACACTATGATATTTTCTCTTTTAAAATCCTTCAATTACTGGATTTGGAAACTTAAATTTAGTATTCATGGAATTGCTTGAGAATCCTAGAATTCAAAGCTTCCAAGCATAAGTGGCGTAGAAAATTTAAACAATTTCTTTTGTTCTTATATTTCTTAATTTCATGTTTTTATATTATAGTTATATGAATTATATTATATGAAATATATATTACATATTTCTCTCAGAAAACGTGCTAAAGGGCATTTTGCTCTTGTAATGAACACACGCCCATACCTTACTAACAACAAAAATTCAACAATAGATGATGCAAAATATGGGAAAACAAAATCGAAGTTAAATCTAAGCTTAGCAGATACTCCTTTCACTTCTGACATTCATACGAATGACCAAACCTGCTGTTTCAAAGATCTTATTGCTTCATTCCTGTCATAAACTGCATAAAACGCAATTTACTTGACTTTGAAATAATTATTGTGTCAAAAATAAAACCGGAAACAAAGAGTATTCCAAAGCCTAATTATTTGGTTTTGAAACCCGATGAGCCGAGTACTGGTGCACTATACTGATGCATATACTGTAGTACGATAAACAAAATATATCATTTTCCTTTCAATAATATGTTTTATAAAAGCATCAAGGAAATTACAAGTGGAAATTACGTACCTTTTTCTCGGAATCAGGGACTCCCAAGACGGATATTTCCGTCAAAATTCCGCGACCGAATGTTTTCCACGATTCCAAACACTTTATATATACTACGTAAACAAGTAAAAACAGAAGCTTAAACCCCAGGAATGTCATAAATATGTCGTGCTTGGGTTCATTTTTATTGGAATTGTACGTGGAATTTAAAAAAATATAAGATAATAGGAATACAAATAAAAATACTCAATTAATAGCACTTTAAATAACTCTGCATTAAGTGACTCCCCAAATCCATTAGCGGCAGGTCGGTCGGTTGGTTAACAGGAGGGTGGGCGGCAAGCTATTAGGGCAGAAACAAAGTGTCGAGTTTAATGGTACCGAAATTTTTTTAAATCCCTTGACCAACTTAAAGACCATCAGGAAGAGTCGAGTTTAAGCGGAGTTCTTAAACTCGTCACTTCCTGATAGTCATGAAGTCGTGCAAGGAATTGAAAATTTTGGGTACCATGAAACTCGATACTTTGTACCTGTCCTAATGACTTGCCGCCCCGCCGACCAACCTATATTGAACGACCGACCAGCCGCCAATGGATTTCGTGAGTCACTTATTGGAGAGTTAATTTAAAGTGATATTAATTGAGCATTTTGATTTTTATTCCTATTATCTTATGATTTTTGGATTACACACATAATTCCTATAAAATGAACCCAAACACGACGTATTTATGACATAAGTGAGTTTTAAATTTGTTTTTTTACTTATTTACGTAGTATATAGAAAGTATTGTAATTGTGAAAAACATTCGATCGCGAAATGTTGACGGAAATATCCGTTTTGGGAGTCCCTAATTCCGAAAAAGTAGAGCGTAGAATTCCACTTCTAATTTTCCAAATGCTTTCATAAAACATATAATATCAAGGAAAATAATATATTTTGATTATCGTACGAGAGTAAATGCATCAGTTCTCGTAAGAGCATCAGTGCTCGACACTTCTGGTCTTCGAACAAATTAATTAATCTTTGGAGTACTTTTTGGTTCCGATTTTATTTTTGAAACAATATCTAATTTCTTCTAAATCGTGTAAAGTGCAGTTTATGACAGGAATGAAGCAATAAGATATCTTTGAAGCAATAGCTTCGATCATTCGTCTGAATGTCAGAAATTAAACGATTAGCCCCTAAGGGAGCTTTCTTTGAACTTCGATTTTTCTTCAAAATATTTTTATCGATCTTGAAAGTTTTCTACTATTTTCATAATTTGGGTGTTTTCTCATAAATTTCAGTTTTTGTGGTTGGATTTCTGTTGTTAGTAAGGTATAAGCAGCTGTTGATTACAATACCGTAATTTTTCACGTTTTCTGAGGTCGACACCTAAAATTAAGAAATATAAGAACAAAAGAAATGTCGCCGAACATTTCTACGCCATTGATGTTTGGAAGTTTCTAGAATTCTCGAGCAATTCTCTGAATAGTAAATTTAAGTTTCCAAATCCAGTCACTGTAAGTTTTTAACACTAAAAGAATATACTACTATGTTTCATATTTTATTGTTGTCAACTATTTTGTATAACATACGTAAGATGTTTCTCTGATAGTATAATAAATTCATTCATGTTGAAATAAAAACAATTGTTATGAGCAAATAACATTGTCACCACTTTGAGGTCCAGACATCATGACTACTGGCTCATTCATTTTCGACCCTGTCGATTACTGATGCAAAAAATTAGTTACAAAATTTTATTATTTTAGCAGCAGCTCGATAACATTTAATTTAAAAATCTACCACGGAAACAGGAAGGGAGGGAATAACGAAACTGCAGGACCAGATTTCAACAATTAACATAAATAATTGTTGTATGCATTCTAGAATTGTTATCAATTTCATCGCGCTCTTGTCATTACCCTTCGTCTAGCGACAAAATGATACAGGACACAATTCGTTGGAAATTTCATGTATATTATTTCAATACTGGAATGTTGCGTTCTAAAGATGCATTGTTCTCAAGAAATGAGTGAATACTGAAAGAAAAAAAACGTTGATGAGAAAAAAATTATTTTTTCCTTGATTTGCTTCTTTTTGTCACCTAATTACTGGACTAGTGGTAATATGTGCATTTGATGCCAGTGACGTTGTGTTTGGTATCATTTTTCAACATTTTTTGTATATATTTCAATTGTTTTAAAACATCAACACAATTTTTATTATTAAAAAAACATATATTTTAGTGGCAAAGTTAACTTGATGAAGCTTACTGAAATAGCTGCTCACTGGCCCCATTGACTGGGAATTCATGCGACGGGCACAGGTAGACTGTCGTAGACCTAATTCTCAGGCTGGGTCTCTACATCGCGTTGCCAACAGTCGGTACGTCGGATTAGCGACGTAGCCTTGAAAATTTTCACCCGTACCTACACAACCGTTGCTAACGAACCGAGCTGTCAGCAGAGGCGAGACTGCAGCGTAGTCGCGGCTCTACTTCATTTCAACCAGCGATTTAGTTCCCTGAAGGAAGTAGAAAATTTTTTATTTCTCGCAAATAAATAACATTTAAGTCGGAGAGTAAAGGTGTTCATCAAAGTAATATTGTAATTCATTTTCAAACCATTAAATATTATTCCATTTAGATGAACGTAAATTTCAACCTCACCTTCACGTGGTGCCCCCTGTTATCACAAGCGAGGCTCTGACGACTGAGTATTGGCGGAAAAACCATAGAAGCTCAATTGGGCACCAGGAGGAAATGTCTTGGTATCTGCTCACAAGAGATCTACGTAAGCGGGGCAGGTGCCCCTTGCCCTTTAAGTGGCAGCCCTACATGGGCAATCGGAGGCCAGAGGACTAATCACCCACTGTCTCTTAAACATGCATGATTAAAGAAACTAATGTGAAGGAAAAAAGCCGGACTAATTCTAAGACGATATTTGGCAAGAAACGGTTAACGAAAATCGGTTGCTGGAACGTTAGAACAATGAGAGAAACAGGAAAATTGAAGGAAGTGGCCAGACAGATGGAAAAGTATAAATTAGAAATATTAGGGTTAAGTGAAGTGAGATGGAAGGAATTTGGAGCTTTCACAACCCAGAATGGCCTAACTCTTCTCTATTCAGGAGTACCTGTTGAATGTACGCATAGAAGTGGTATTGCTATATTATTATCAAAGTCTGCACGGGAGAGCTTGTTAGAATGGTACCCAGTATCTGATCGAGTCATAGTGGCAAGATTCCAGGCAAAGATAAGAAATGTCACGATCATACAATGTTATGCGCCCACGGAAGATGCGAACAGCGAAGAAAAATTAAAATTCTACATCCAATTGAGAGAAGTAATGGAAAAAAACCCTCCAAAAGATTTAGTAATCTTGATGGGAGATTTGAATGCTAAGGTAGCTAATGATTTGGTAGCAACAATCAAGGTAAGGAGCATGTGATGGGAACACATAGTGTAGGGGAAATGAATGAAAACAGTGAGATGTTTACAGAGTTCTGTGCATCAAATGACCTGGTGATTGGCGGTACATTATTTCCACATAAAACGTGCCATAAGATCTCATGGGTGTCCCCCGACTTTAGGAAGGAAAACCAGATTGATCATTTTGCCATCAAAAGAATGTGGAGGAAAGTCTTGTTGGATGTCAGAAACAGAAGGGGTGCAGATGTTGGAAGCGATCACCAGCTAATTGTTGCCAGCCTACGGATCAAAGTAATGGGTACCAAAAAGATCTTTCAGAGAAGAGAAAGACGGTTTGATGTTAGCAAAATTGGGAATAGAGAAATCAAAGACAAGATTAAAATAGAACTAAGAAACAGATTTGAAGTTTTACAAAATCTTCAAACAGAGAACGTGGAGATGGGGGACCATTAAGGGAGAATTGTTGGATGTCAGTGAAAAAGCCCTGGGGTATAAGAATGCTCAAGAGAAGGACTGGATGTCGGCTGAAACTTGGAAATTAATTGAAAAGAGACAGAATTTGAAGCAACAAATTATTCAGAGTAAGTCCAGAAATCAGCAAGAAGTTGGTAGGAAAGAATATAGTACTATTGACAAACAAATAAAGAAAAGTGTGAGAAGATATAAACAAAGATGGGTGGACGAAAAAGCAAGCCTGGCAGAGGAGGCAGAAGAAAAAGGAGACACAAAAGAGCTATATCGAATCACAAGAGTTCTGGCCAGAAACAAGAGAGTAAGCAAGCAGCAAATTAGAGATAAAGAAGGGAGATTGCTGCAGACAGAAAGGGAGCAAATGGATAGATGGAGCGAACACTTTAAGGAACTCCTAAATAAGACACAGGATGAGGAGTCACACGGTGGTGTAGAACAGCAACAGAGGCAAACAGACAACACCATGTCTGACAGGAGTTTGAGTGGAAGAATTAGGACCAGGGTTAGTATAAATCCCCAAAATCTAAGCGAAATAATACTTGCATTGTAACAAACAAAAAATGGCTCCTTTTTGAAAATATTTGGACCCAGGAAAAAATGCCAGAGGAATGGAAGAGAGGCATAATAGTAAAGGTACCCAAGAAAGGAGATAAAACAAAATGTAAAAACTGGAGAGGTATATCCCTGCTGTCAATACCGGGTAAAGTTCTCTCAAGAATGATCCAAAACGTAATTACGTATGTAGAAGATACGTGGATACGGAAGGAACAAGCGGGCTTTAGAAGCAGTAGATCGTATGTCGACCACATTAATACCCTCCGACAATTAGTTGAGCAGAGTTTGGAATGGCATACCACAATGTATCTAATATTTTTGGACTTCGAGCAAGCCTTTGACTCCCTGAAGCAAGAAAATATATGGCAAGTTTTGAAGCAGTGGGGAATTCCAACAAAAATAATCAATGTAATTAAAAGCATGTACGGTGGATATACTTGCCAGATATTGCACGACGGAAATTTGTCCGAGCCTCTCTCAGTAAATAGTGGTGTTAGACAGGGATGTATCCTATCACCACTGCTGTTTAAATTAGTGTTGGATGACGTAATGGAGCAACTAACAACAGGGAAGAAGAGGGGAATTATATGGAAGATGGTGGACACTTTGGAGGATCTTGACTACGCTGATGACATATGCCTGTTGGCGCAAAGATTTTCAGATATGCAGAATAAGATCTCAGAACTATGTGAAAGATCCGAAAGAGTTGGCCTGAAAATAAATATATCTAAGACAAAAGAAATGCGAGTAAATCCAAAGTCTCATGCAATCTTAAAAGTCTGTGATGAAGATATTGAACGTGTGGATTCTTTTACCTACCTTGGAAGCATCATAAGTGGAGAAGGTGGTACATTGCAAGATGTTAACAGTAGAGTAGGTCAAGCAAATGCAGTTTCTATGCAGTTACGCCCAGTTTGGAGAAACAGATACATCAAAAGAGAAACAAAATTGAAGCTTTTCAGAACGTTAGTCAAATCAGTTCTCCTCTAGGGGTCGGAAACATGGACTGTAAACAATATTGTGAAAAAGAAGCTCCAAACATTTATTAACAGGTGTTTGAGAAAATTATTTAACATCTATTGGCCACAAACAATAAGAAATGAAACCTTATGGGAACTTGCTGGCGAGGATCCAATTGGAAAACAAATTAGAAGGCGAAAGTGGAGATGGGTTGGCCATACTTTGAGGAAGGTGGGCGATAACATAGAGAAACATGCATTGGAATGGAAACCGCAAGGAACACGTAGGAGGGGAAAACCAAGAGGAACTTGGAGGAGAAGTATCCTCAGTGAGGCAGGAGATCTTGGACGAACTTGGAGCGAAGTAAAAGTATTGGCAAAGAATAGGGTCCGATGGAAGACTTTCACAGAAGCCCTATGCTCTTGAAAAGAGCTAAAGGAATGAAGAAGAAGAAGAAATTTTCCAACCTATTGACATTAAAAAGTTTTCCCGTGAGGAAAAATTATAAATGAAAATACTGAAGAAGGAAGTGAATTTAAAGTTTTACATAGAACCTTTTTCTGTAAAAATGATTTCTTTGATTGGACCAGTAATGAAATGAAAAAAATGTCGCAGTGGGTTTTATTTTTATACCTTCAAATCAACTAAATTTGATTACTAATGTTTTTATTCTAAAATTACAGGTAACTTTCGTTAGTTTTCTCAACGTTTCACAACAGTGAATTCTTATATGATTAAATTGCAACAATGTAATTAATTGGATAAACATTGTAAATTATTTGTAATATTATTTAGAATACGGAATAATGTAATAAAAAGATCCGTTTTATTCATTCCGAAATGTGTTGAAAGGTTTTGAAGGGTGATAAATTATTTCAAAGAGTACATTTAAAATAAGTAATATTATTTTAACAATATCATTATTTACGTTTTCTTTTTCCAATACTTATTTGCATAATACACAGTGATCGATGCCTTCTGTAAAACCATATCTTTTTTCAAAAATTTATTTTTAGGAATGATAGCAACAACGACTCGCAGAGGTTTTGTCAACCTAATGATTAAAAATTGTAATTAACTTGTTTACGCATATAACAACTCTGAATTTGATAAATGAAGTACGTATAATCTTGTCACATTTATGATAAATTTAGTCCAACCATTTAACTTTCGGGTCTGAATTATTATTTTTTAAGTAATAGATTTTTCAAATTTGGGACATCTTTCTCCCAGTGCGAAAAATATAAAAATTGTCTTCTTTAAAGACAAAAATAAATAGCAAAGGTAAATCAATAAATTTGTTTTTTTTAAGAAAAATAATTAAACATTTAAACAATGTTAAGGAACAGCGCATTTCTCATTCATTCTTAATAAATTCACTATAAAATGTTAAGGGTCAAAAAAGTAAATTATTCTAACCTAGAAAATTGAATCCATCTAATTTGAAAAAAATTACGAAATTGTTTACTTAATAAAAATGAAATTAATCATTCAATCATGTCCCATATGAATCGAAAGCATTTGAATAGGTCGGCTTCTCACTTCACTCCTGTTCTTTCGTTCTGATTGATTTAAATGTCTAGACGGCGACTCAAGGCACAGCCTTCGCGAAAGAAGGTCCCGGTGGCCATACTCAAGGTCGCGCGGCACCGTGTGGCATATCTACAATATAGGGACTTGCCATAAGATACTGTGTGTTAAACTCTAATTTTTTCACGACGTGCAGCCCACAGCCAACGCAGCAGGACGACGGTGGAAATGACCAACGGGCGGGGAAAATACGCAAAGCTGAATGAGTAGATCGTCCCATTTAAATGTACTTGCTGCGTTGCCTTCGATCCGACGTACCGACTTTGGGCAACGCGATGTGGAGACCCAGCCGTAAGGAAATGTGGTGTAGTTTAATGGTGTAGTTACCCTTTAACCTCAGGATTCGTCGAGTTTAGGTACGCCCAGTTTAAGAACTCCGGTCCAGACATTATATTGACCTTGATGTAAACAAGTCACCTGAGCGCTCTGTGTGGATCACGAAACTAAAAGATGATCAAAACTTGAAGCGGATGCAATATAACAATTCTGCGCTTTGGAACTCAACAGTTGATGGAGTACATTCTTATGAAAATTGAGTTATCCAGAAGATTGAAATTCAAAGTTACTGCACTGCGTTTATTCCACTGCAGTAGACAAATGTATCTTCATTTTGTTATTTATATTGTGGTATTGAAATGTATTTTAATATTATTATTTATTATTGTCAGTGATGTATTAAGGTAATAGAAAATCATTGGTATTACCTTCAAGGAATTTTGTAGGTCCCACAAGCTTATGACTCCACATTCTTTAAAGTAGGGGTACAGTTGTAAACATCGTTTTTACTATTAGTTTCACAAAGTTTCGTCGTACGATGGATGTGTTTCTGAAATAACTTACATTAAATCACATTTAGTACGTTTATATTATATTCCATTCATTTTTTCTTGTTTTTGTCGGTAAGTATGTAGGTGGGGATTGCTTATAATTAGTTATATGTACCTATGTACTTAAAGGTGATTGATATCCGAAGAAACAAGGATTCATAAGAAAGGGCAGCAGATTCAGATAAATATTTTAAAATATGGAAGACAATCTTCTACAGTAGAGAAAGTAACATACCTAAAGAGTCAACCACAAGAGAGGCTGTACTGGGTTGGTTCTTACTCGTGGATATGTGTTTGTAAAAGGAGTAACAAACTCGTTTCATGTGTTTGTAGCGTCAATAATTTGCAAATTCTTTCGAACTGATGACAAATTTTCTTTCAAAAAAATCAATCACAAAAATCACCTTCTCCAGCTAGTGAAAAAGACAGTACAAAAAACGTTTTAATGCTTTCTGGCAAAGTGAACATTCGTGGAATGTATTGTTTTTAACTCTTCTTGTTCTTATACTTTTTCGTTTGATATTTTTGTGCATGCAGTTCAATATGAGTACAATACGTCTTAATATGTTGTTGATGTATACGATTTATCCTGTAAAACAACAAATAAATTGAATAAAAGTACAACGAATTAGTCATTTCTGGGTTCTTGGACATTCTGATTATCAATAGTACTTAGTAGTAATAATCAATAGTAGTATCAATCAATGCTTTTTTTAATGGTACCAAAATACACGAGTAAAATCGGGATATTGGATTAATGTAAATATCGAATCGGAATAAATGTAAACATAGTATTAGAAAGGTGAAAATACAAGAGTGGGAGATTTCATACTTGGAATCTTCGTTACAAGAGATTGATGACGTAGTAGATAAATCCGTTGCATTAGTGTACTTTTAAGATAAAGTTTTTCGAATTAAGGCATTGATATTGAGGCGTGGAAGAGAAATATTCAAAACTTGTTCACAATTAACCAGCCTGACCATACATTTTTTTCTACTGTACAAATTTTTTCTTTTACAATTTTTTTCTTTTACAACTCTTTTATGTAACAGGTGTTTGCATGACTACTTTAAAAAGTTGCAACTGAGAGACACTTCTTGGAATGATTTTTTTCGGTATTTCTCATTATTTTCTAAATTGCATTAAGCTACATTCTATTATTACATTAACCGGATTCAAAATGTATAAATTTAATGTTGCTACCAAGGACCGAAGAGCTAAATAAACCAGATAGGTTTAGGTTTTGGTTCACCATCCTCCCCCTGCTCCTACCCTCCCTCAGTTGCTGAATTCGTGCATTTGGTTTTCCTCTATCAGGAAGATGTCGCCGAATTCATGCGAGCCCCTTAAAAAATCCTCTGGACCTGGAACGGATCAGAACCTTCACTGCAAACCGTTGTTTTTCCTAGACTGGAAGTTGTATCGAAACGACAAAGTAAAAATATTCAAGACCTGTACGCCACCTGGAACCGGAAAACAGCCTGCAGTTTCGGCTGCGTTATTAATATATGAAATAACAAATTTCATAAAGCATTAAATGATTTAAATAACTGAATCATTACTAAATTTCTCGCAATGAAAGTAAGTGTTTGAAGACATGATTGAACCATAAATTAAACGCTTGTTTGAGAAACCTCAAAAGTCCAAGACACGAAGGTGTTCAGGAAACTCACAAATTACTTCAAGCTCACACTTTTAAATAAGATTTGTTAAAGCACGATATTTCATAAAATATCAGCAAATGAGCAATGTTATCGTTGTATTTTTAACAATTTATCTGATATTTTTTAAATAAATATGTCAAGTTGCTGGACATATGGTGTTTCTCTCACAAACCAAACAACAGAATGCAACAATAAACATACTTTTACTTTTCTAAAGATACTTGAGACAAATTTAGAGAATAAAGAAGTTGTAAATAAAAATTAATACAGTTGTGTTGTAAAGTATTGGAACGCAAGTTAACATTACAAAAACGTGTTAAGAGCTTCATGCAGAATTTCTTTAGGAAACTTTTACAAAACATTGCAGAAATCACAGCATTTATTCAAATATCAAAAAAAAGTTAGAATTTACTTTTGTAGTTACGACACCAACTTGACAGCCTTTTAAAACGAACTTCCCTTATAAAAGCTTAAATTAAAAGATATACGAGTAAATAAAAAAGTAGTAATATCCCAAAACACAATATTTAAACTGCAGGTTATGTTCATTAGTCTGCATAAGCTGGTAAGTTCTATTTTCTAAACAATAATTCTCTTACAATTATAATATTCTGGACACAACACTCTTGTTTTCTTCGTCACACGCACTTATAAAAGATTTGTTTCAATTTTTTCTGTCACGTAATACGACTTTCTATCACAACATTCACAGTATAATCCTTTTTCAAAAGAACCAGCATATGTGTATGAAACAATGTTCACGTAGCAATCAGTTAATTGTCTATAACGTCTAAGAGTTGGTTAGAGACGCCTTAGAATTTGTTTGACAAACCACTCATATCCAGAAGTTGTGGGATTTCTCAAACAAACGAACAATATGACATTTTACAACACAGCCACAAACCATTGGACAAGTAAAATTTCTCCACCCAATGATGAATCTATATTCAAATTATATTATTCCATTAATGAATCTGGTTGGTTGAAAATTGGACTGATGAGGTTTCTCATATAAGCAATTCAGAGAATACTGAATGTGTTATTAAGTAAATGAATTATATTATTCCTTTGTTGAGCAAACTATAGAAAGCATTGTTAAGTTAATGATTTATCATTCATTTCATTTTAACAAAGATACTTAGTATTCGTTAATAACAGAAATTTAGAAATCGATTCTCAAAATCGCAAATTTTCTTAAGCACAATTTTGTTTGGTTCTCGGGCCTATTCTGGAACCATGACGACATTGAAAATCTAATAAGAATAGTGCACATTTTGATTCGATCCGGAACCTTCCTGGAAACAAACTCACATGTATGATGCAATTGTACTTCTATATTATTGTTCTACATGATCAGCATAATCAATTCCTACAGAAGAAGGTTCACGCAAAATATTAACTTTTGTTAACAAAGAATATGGGAAATTATTCGTCATTCCTCGTGTTTTTCTTAAGACGAATTATTAAAAACATTCTGTCAGGGGACAAAATAGTGAGACTTCCATTTAAATAATACTAAAATAGAAAACAATGTTAATGCTCAAACAACTTTACACAAAATTCATCAAGTGATAGTGAGCAGTGCTTTCATTTGAATCACATGTCACTTATAAATGAATCGGAAGTATCATTGCCACCTGTCCTTTGTGGCTCATAAGCCTGTTTATTCAAGTGGCTGTCAGTATCCAAACCGCCTTCAAATTTCTGCTTTCCTCACTACGAACAACACAGCGGTTTCAGTGTCTCCCTGATGTTTCTGCAGCAATGCAAAATTTATTAACAAAAAAAAAATTACTCTTCATACAAAGTCATTCTTTGTCTCAAGTGAATATGATCAATCAGTATGTGTATGTTCATGTAATTATTAGAAAAATAATTTTCTGTTATTTAGTTCTGGAAAGCACACTGCATTTCACCAAATGAAGACAAATCTCTCAATATTGCAGAAGTCGATTAAAAATTGGACGGTTTGAAAGAAATAACGGATGATAGAAAACATTAATCCTTTCCGGTGGAGAATTTCTTTTCACATTGTTTTACACACTGCATTTCAGGAATATAAATAGTAATTATGAAAATCAGGTTGTTTCATCCCACTATCAGGGTATCACACATCACGAAAGTGGTAAAATATTAATATTCTTAAGGTAGACAAACATTGATCAAGAGGGATCTTAAATTTGTTGAACAAAATATTGTCTTAAACATCATAAGTGGTTCTTGCAGCACTAATAACAATGTGAAGTAAACATGGTTTTCAATTAACGTCAACACATCGGGTATTCTCATTATCTCACCCTGCATGATTTAAATATTGCTAAGAGACGAATACTGTACAGGGTAAATGCTTCAGGGCTCGACTTCTTAAGCTCAACATCTAACTTATTTACTCTTCTTCTTATTAATTTGATCGTCAAAATATGAACCTGCAGTTTCTTTCTTCACCAGCTTCTTCTCTTTCCCTAGTATTTTTTAAAAACTAATATAATCGAGCAGGTACTATAAATACTATTCTCAGGGACATTTTTCATCAAAATCAGACAGTGTCGAAAATCGTGCCAGTAGTCGACAAGGGAGTTTGAAATTCAAAACAATGGCAAAAATGTTATTTACTCATATTAATTCTGTTTATCTCAGCATAAATGAGTTTCTCACAATATTAGAGAGACATCTTACATATCTTACACATTGGTAGTCCCCAAGATTGGTTACCACACAAAAATATGAAAGAAGCAGGGATCTTTTGTCTTAAAAAAATCTACAGTGACTGGATTTGGAAACTGAATTCTAGTATTCAGAGAATGGCTTCCAAATATCAGAGGTGTAGATTTTTTCGATATAATTTTATTTTTATATTTCTATATTTTGTATCACGTGCCGAAAATTGTTCTCTTATAGTTGACCATAGAAATCCAACAATAGAAATTAATTTTAATGACCTTAGAAATCCAACAAAAAAGCCCCCATTCTTGAGAAAAGCGCCCTAAATATATATTTAAAAAAAAGAATTTTGTACTTGATACTATTTTGACGAAACATCAAAATTTAACTCTCTCTTAGTGGCAACACGTATTATTGTCACTCAGAACCCGGCAATGCAACATCTCTCTTTGCCATCATGAGATGCATAGCATGCACTTTATCTGATTTAGAAGGTATTGAATATTGCGTCAAAATTAAAACCGGTGCGAAAACGTACTCTGATGCCTAATTATTTTGTTCTAAAACCTCACGTGTTAGTGTCGAGCACTGGTGCATTGACCCTGCTGAAGTTAATTAATCGTGTAAGGAGAATGAGAAGCAAGCAAGGGCAGACGGTCTATCCCAAGATATTTACCGTAAGCAGTAGATGCACCGTTCAAATGTTTCTGACGCACGAGGACGCTTTCTGAAGAGAAAAAGAGGGACAAATGTTTTAGTAAATAATGGAAAAAATACCAGCAAAAGCAGCCACATTTAAATTATGTCCTTCATTTTACTTTAAATTTCTTCCCCATGAATTATAAAATTTAAATAGATACACTTTGAACTGAAATATAACATATACATACATAGCTAAATCTTAGAAGAAATCGTATGTATGACTTCTTTCGTTGGCTACATCTTTTGAAGGGTCTTATCGCATTTTCGCCACTAATGATCTAATACTTGTGTAAGAACTGTACATGGAGTTTCCGAGTTGGTGAACATATGGTAATGTTATCAAATAACAGTCATTTGTAATAATTTGTAAAATTATAAATAATTTTAACGATACGAGAGCAAGGAAATCATGTTAACATGGAAATTCCTGATTCATAGTTCCTCAGATCGAAAAATTACCTCGCACCCATTTATTCGAACCACCCCTCTTCGACTAATTGCAATTCGTGAATTTTAAGAACAAAACTCACGAAAACCTTTACTCACCTCAGCTGTTGAATGCGCGACCTACGAAACGCGAACTCCCGATAGCCGCGTGAGGCCCGAAGTACCTGCGTGCCCGCGGACCCGGCCTTGAGGTGGGCGCTGCGAGCCCACCCGGATGCCCCCCCTGAAATGTGTTTGTGGCTCTGCGAATGGTGTTGGTGATGATGATGGTGATGATGGTACCTACAGGTAGGGAAAAAAGAAGTCCGAGTTACAAATTCTAGTGTTATTATAGTTCGACAGAATTATTTGGAACGTATATCGCTCAAGAAATTAATATCCCTGACACACTAAATGCATGAGGAATACTCGTTCAGAATTTTCACTGTAATAAAGAAATTGCTAATTTATTGCGATCAACTTTGTTATTTGTCCAGTAGCCGGAAGCTGAAAATGGGTCTTGCATTGCAAATATTCGGGTAACTCTTATATGAAAACTGCAAGTTTTCGACCTTGTGTTTCCAAAACCAGGTCCAAATTCTGGTTTTTTAAAAAAATAATCAACTGAAAATTTAGTTTTTCGTGAAAATTCTTTTTCAGAGTGATGTAGAGAATTAATGTCTATTATCGCTATTGTAGGTCATACACTTTCCTACAAGTTAGGTCAATATTTTTTTGTGTGTTTCTAACAGCTGCTGAGATTAGACGCTGTGAATTTTCAGTAAGATTCGAAATGTAAAAAGAAACAGCATAATACGCAAGTTTTACAGGAATAATTAATTTCCAATGCGTTTTACAGCAAAAATGGTGATTACCAATTTTGTTGCGGTACAATTTCCCATACGTTTGACTCATTTACATCTCCTATTCACTTTATTACCTTTTTTTATTAAAATTGTTTGTTTGTTAGAAGAATTTGTTTTGTTGATAACAAATTATAACTTTCTTGTCTTATGAAACTTAACGGTGATAATGGACAAGGTGTGTCCCAAAAGTTTCGAGAATAAAATTCTCCAGCGAACCAGAAGGACAAGAGCGATGCTGTTTTCGGCGGGAACGGTGATGGCTTAAGAATCCGATTTGACTCTGTCGCCTCCGGGCAGTGAGAGATTGAGGATCGCGTTTCGCGCGTAGTGTGTTTTGGTGATGCGTCAAGAGATGCAGCTGTAAATTGAGCAGCGATACGCAATCAAATTTTGCGTTTAACTAAAAAAAACTGGTCTCTGAGACGGTGGACCTGATTTGGGAAGGAAGCCATGTCCCAGTCAAGAATTCGCTAGTGGCACAAGATTTTCCGGAGTTCCGAGAAAATGTCAACGAGCGCTCTGGGCGCCCGCCAATATCCAAAAACGGATGAAAATAAGAAAAAATTGAGCGGGAGTCGATGCCTGAACGTAAGAATTATTGTAGAGGATTGCATTATGATGAAATTGTATGTTTATCGCATTTTGACAGACGAATTAGAGTTGAGAGAGGTGTGCGCAAAGACGGTCCCAGAAATGCCGACCGGTAAACAAAACGAAATCCGGGTGCTGAAGTGTCGTGAGTGGTTAGAACGCCCTTGGACAACCGGAAATAGTACCACTGGACTTCTTTTTGTTTCTGAGGATGAAGGACACCGTCACGTGTCGTTAGAAGGGGTAAAAAATGTCTTCGACGCGCTGCCTTGAGGAGGTTCCCGTTGAAGCCTTCCAGGAAGACTATGCGGACTGGACGAAGCGACGGCAGCAATGAGTAGATGCTGAAGGAATGTTCTTTGAAGATTAAGGTTTTGAACGTAAAAAAACAAAACAATGAATCTAGTATAAAGAATATTATTCTCGAAACTTTTGGGACAGACCTTGTATGAAAATGACAAAGATGAGAAAGATCCCGTACCAGTTTTCCGTCTAGAATAGCAAAAATGATATATTTAAAAAAATTACTCCTACGTGCATTTCTTTTTTTATCATTTCGAAAACTTACTATGAATCTACCGTTTTCTTGTAGTTTGTAGTAACTTTCAGAACTTTAATGAACATTATTTTAAGAATTGAATTTAATATTTTTGTTATAAATATATTCTTGTGAATGCATTAACTAGATTACTTTTAATCGTTTAAGGTAAATTCAGTTACTAGTCAGCCTTCGCTCACTTTCACTGGAACATATTAGCTCTTTCTGTCAACTCCTGTTGAAAATATGAGGAAATGTAGCGAGGTGATTGCCATTTTTGCTGTGAAACGCATTTGAAATGAGTTATCCGCAAAACATTCGTGACATGCGATATTTTGATATTTCAAATTTTACTCGAAATTCTCAGCAAAACACATCTCAGCAGCTGTTTGTGACACGAAAAAAATTATAGACCAAACTAGTGATAAATTGAATGACCTACAACAGTGTTAATTCTCTACATCACGCTGGAAATGATTTATTCACGAGAAACTACATTTACAGTTGATTCTTCTCGGGTTTTTTTCAAAATGATGTCGGAAACACAAAGTCGAAAACTTGCAGATTTCATGTTGATGTACATGACATCAGAAAATCCGAGTTATACGAATTTTTGCAAAACTCTCCGGCTACTGTACTATATATTATGAACCCAAATAAGTACGTAATCGTTCGTAATTCTGCGCTAGTACCGCATTATTATTAATAAGTTTACTCTCGAAGAGCAACCAGACGGAACATTTCCTTCAGATGAGTAATCCGGTGGATACCTTGTTTTTGGATCCCAAGAAGATGATCGCATCACGGAAGATGTTCTTTGCGAATTCATTCAATTGCTGGAAGGACTGGTTAGTAATTTAGTCCATAGGCAAATGATCTATTAAGTTCTACTAAGCGAGTAGATAACGAAATGAGGTGGGTTCCAATTAGGTACGTAATTTAGTCCAGAGGCGGGAAAGTAAATGGTCCAGTGAAATGGATTATATGCGGTCGAGTAGTATCTCACCATTAAAGAGCGCCATTGGACAGATCCGTCTGTTTAGTGAGGATCGTGATCATTCAGCATATCCTCTAATCAGTGATTTTTGTTCCGCAGCAGTCGTCACTTGCACACTAACTAAACCATGTTTCAACACACACTCGTCACACTCTCCCACTTGCTGTTTTCTCCTTCCACTGGATCACTCGTCACTGAACCTAGTGTGAACCGGCTTTTTATTTGGTATAGAAGAGTCGACTGCTGTGGAACAGAACGTATAAGAAAAGGTGGTATTAACATTTTTGGGACATGGGTTTTTCGTTCTTGGGGACACTTAGACATTGCTTAACCATTCAATGTCAAAAATTTTCTTCTCCAAAACAAAGTTGTCGTCATTTTTCGAATATAATCATTAACATAAGCAAATAATGGAATTCAAATTCGTTTGAATCATAATTTTAAATAATTTGCAATGATGAAATATTTTTTTGGACTTATTTCTCTTACGTATTAAAAAGTGGATTTCGTAAGACTTTTCGGGCCCTCAAGAACTTACGGCCCTGAGTCAGTGCCCTCTAGGCACACGCGTAAAAACAGTGCTGCTGATTAGTGAGGTATGCGGCATGTTAACGAACTACTATTGATCTCTACTTACAGACGCCAACGAAGTAGAGAGGGGAATGCTACTGTGAAGGTCACTTTCCATTTTCTGGACCAATCCCACTAAAGCACTTTTATAAACAATTCGATTAAATAGTTTTGTCCGATTACGTTGAATTACAAAATCACTCGCCACTGGACTAAATTACCAGGTCAGTGTGAAGCAGCCTTTTGGTTCGTCAGCTCTAAAAGAACATATAAAAAAAAGCATTTTCAAACACTTTTTCTCCAGCACATTTTCCTGAATCACATTGTTTCTCTCATAAATGTTCATATTTGCTCAATCGCTATCGCATATATTTATTCAGCGAAACCAAGTCACATATTAATCGTCAAGATTTTGTTTTTACTTTCATCGCACCAGGAAATTTCCCTTTTTACCGAATTTGCACAATAATTTATTGCCAATATTGTATTCATAGGATCGTAAAACAAAATTGATGGAAAAGAATACGCTGAGATATCTTTAACTCTAGCAGATATTTTTATTTTATTGTAATACTTCTAGTTTGTAACAATTGTTGGAAGAAAATGCGTCCAATTTATGTTAATTGATATTCTTTTCTCTTTGTGTGTGTAGGGGGTGGGGAGGAAAGTATTCAACAGCAATATCAATGGAAAACACGAAGAGCAAACCAATTAAAAGCGGAAAAACCAACATGCAGTGTGGACGAGTTACGTAAATGATTAAATCAATAACGCAATAAACAACACATAATTGAGATAATAACTAGAAAATTAATGAACAAAAAGCGCGAATGTATTACCTAGTAATGCTATAAATTAGACGGGACTATGAGATTTAATAGCGGCACGATTATACGTTGTTTAAAAATGCAATGCAAGAACCACTCATGGAGAGGATAAGTACCGTAATTATTCAAGTTTGAATTTTCCCAGAAGTGTATCAAACCGGTTCAGTTTTACAAAACAACAAGTAGGAGAAATACTTCGTGATATTTTTGTTACACTAGATTGTAAAATATGGTTCAACATACAATTGTTTGATTCAACTCTACAACGAATGTTAATTACATTGTATGAGGAACGGGAAGATCGATTAAGGTTTCTACCTACTCTATTCTAGGATTGAAAATGCAACTTACTGTGCGTATATTCCAGTCATCCAGATCATTGCAATTACGTAGCACCCCAGCATAATTTCCTTATCGTTCATATCTGGGGCCTGAAAATCGAAATCATAAACGTTCGGAATGAGTAATTCATTTTAGGAATAAAACATTCCGTTCTGAAATATGCTCTACGAAAGTTTTTGAAATCTCTGTACCTGCACATAACAGATTTTAAACACACCTACGAAAAATGAAAATTTTCATGATGACGAATCATTACGAGTGGATGTGTTCTCTTATGACCTCCAGAGAGCACGGTGCACTACTAATTGAAACTGCCCACACGGGAAGCATTTACTGGGAAGAGTATTTCTTTTTCTTCTATCGAAACTAATACTACATTTCATTTTCTCGAAAAGATTGTTTTCTAGAACGGAACGCTATAAATCAACATGACTTCCAGAGAAAGTTCACATGTTCCCTTGTCCACGGCTCGGTATCCACTGAGTTAGCAAGTCAATAACTAATGGCATCACTGCCTAATAGGATCACTACTCCAGAAGGGTGTTTGTAATCTTCTTAGGTCAGTCAGTAGGCTATCGATGTGCGCATACAAGAGAAACGAGTGCGTTACATAGATTTGCAATGTATTTTCTATTCTCAAACATATCATGGTAACGAAAAAAGCCATTTCCATTGTTTTCTTTACCTTTTACGGTAATAGATAGTTTTTACATTTCTTTCGATCAAAAATGTGTTTTGTACAATGTAGGTGTAAATAGTTTGAAGTGTAAGAGAAAGAATAGGCCCGCAATAAGTGATCTTTCGGAAAGCTATTGCAAACTTTTAAAAGTAGTAAGAAGAAACATTAAAACTCTCTCTCTCTCTCTTTTTCATAGGGATTTAGCTGGTTAATGCACTTGACAGAGAGAATCAGGAACGTACCAAATCCATTTGGAGGTAAATAATATACCTTTTTTATTTATGGGACCACCACAACTATTTATTTCATTTTCCCTATACTCGAGTCATTGAAACAATAAAAATGAGACTCACTCCATATATCTCAATGGTTTGTCAAGAAGTAAAAGAAATGAAGTAATTGTTTTTTTAATAAATTTAATCAGTGCAGGATTAAAGACAAATAAGCAGTGGCCGAAAAGTATTTCGTATCATAATCTGCACAATTTTGTATCAAATTTCTACTCACGTTTCTCGTTATTATAATTAAAAATATGTTCGTGAATCCTGTACCTACGTTTAGCAAAATATATATTTTTAATGCAGCAATAAAATTCATAAGAAATATTGTACGAACTGAATTTGCGTTTCGCTCAATCGCCTGTTTTCCATGTAACACGAATACCTGCCATTATCGCAGCTATGAGGCCCGTCCAGTAGTTAGCTCTCAAATTAGTTTCAGGTCACGATACAATCCTTTCATTAGTGTGATTACAAAGCCTTATGGTAAGTTTTCAACTTCTAATTGAGATAGTATCAAACTTTCTTGAGAATATTCCACTGTCAATAAACAGTAAATAGCTTGCAAAATTTCAAAGCTACCGCTCGTCAGTACAATACACAAAACGGATGGGAAAATCTGAAAATTCGAGCTTGACAGAAGGCCAGAATGGCGAAACTAAAATAAAAGCAGTGAAAAATAGAAAAAGAGAAAAAAATTAGAAGTTACTAAACATTATATATTTCTCTAATGTGAGTCCTTTTCTGAGCATTATTCAATTTTTGTTCTGATACAACTCATCAGATTGTTGTATCGAGTTATCTGTTTCTTTATTCTGTTGTGAGTCGATAAAATAGACATTTCATACCATTATTTTTTTCTGTTTCTATCAACAAACCAATTAAATAAACGTATTGTTAGCATTGATTATACACATTTTATATGAAAACAGTGGACTCTACAAAGAAAATATCTCTTTGTAAAAATAAACTAGACAAAATTTACTACAACTTTCACCCATTCTTTTTTTCTCAGATGAAGTAGGGACGCTGAATTTATACTCCAGCAATTTGGAAATTTGAAAAATGGTTTGCCTGAAAGTTGTGGAAAAATTCTGAAACTTTGCTCGATGATGTATTTCAAAATACTGATTACGATTTTTGTCTTTTCCTCTTCGAAACGTTTCAGGAAATGTGGAAAAACGTCGAGAAACTACAAAAAAATTGTCATTTCTTAGTTTTCTTGCTTTTTACAGGAAACACGCATGTTTCAAAGGAAAACGCGGAGAAAGAAACTAGAGAACATTTCCTGTAATCTATTCTTGTGAGTGCTTTCTATCCGGCGAATAGTTGACCCATTAGAACGTGTTGAATTTGTAAATTCTGCTGGAGTATAAATTCAACGAGCTCTAACAGGAAAATTATTGGTCTGGCAGAAAAAGCGTAAGGAAGCTATTTTTCGGAACTTCTTGCTGCTTCCTTTTTGTAATGATACGTTTTCTTCAAAAAGTGCATTATTAACAAGTTGAAGGGAAGAAANATATATATATATAAAGAAGAAAACATCATGACTACTCAATTTCAAACGCTCTCTTAAAAGGGAACAATCGAAAATAATAATAATGTATATTATTATATATATTTTAAATTAAAAAGTTAATGAAAAATAGAAAAGAAAACACATAAAAGTTATTCACAAATAGATCGGAACTTATGATGAAAAAAAGACAGCCACAGAAACTTGCCGCCTTGGGCAATGGCTCGAAAATGGTCGAAACGTTATTTTCCCTCATTCCATTGATTAAACGCTGGCGTATGACAATGCCTGAGTATTCTACCAATATAGGTATGTATTTGTTTGAAAACTCATAGTGACGTAAGTTTTTGCTACTATGTAATTATTTAAATTACTCAATGTAAATTCATTAATGATCATAGACAAATGAGAATTTCAAAACGTTTTTTCAATTGAGTTATATTTTGTTATAACTATTCCCGTCTGTACAGGAAAAGGACTGGATCCAAAAGTGATGTATTATATAATAGAAAGGCAAATATTTGTTGCTGCAGTACGCACAAGTTTGAGTGAGAACAGATGAGAGGTACGGTTAAGTATTCAAAACAAGTTTTATGACACCAACTTTAGGAGTTTGTTGCGCCTGTTTAACGGTTCCAAACGCTTTCGTTTCTGTCGAAAAAGGATGAAAAGGTTAAGCAGTAACAGAGTATCTAAAATTTAAGCTACTACTTTGTGTTGGTGGCAATCGCCTTTTACGACCCTCTCCTCTTCTAAACGGAACGGGGCTTCCTCGCACCTTCAAGTTCATTTATACTTTTTCGGTCACTACGAACGATTAATAGAATTCTAAAAACTATCAAATTTACGATTAGATTAAATGTAATCATTCTCTCTCCTCAACAATAACTCTACTCATTTTCATGGGCTGTACAGAGCGTCATTTGTCTTAATTTCGTTAAAAGTTCGCAAAAGAAAAATGAAACCCATAAAATTTACGTTAATTATAAGGGTAATAATAATACTATCACTGATATTTTCAGGAAATTAACGTTGTAACTCGCAACCTCTTATTTATTCCAAATAACTGAAAAACGACGGCGCATCAACAGACAAGTTTTATTTTCACTATGCAGTAGTGAGGAATCAACGTATGTTAGTTAGACAAGAAATTCAAATCACACTGCACTTCTTTTCGTAAAATTGTAAGTAGAAAAAAGTAATAAAATTGTTCAAATTTCTCCCATGAAGTTAGTTGTTCCAAACACATACTAAATGTATGTAAAGTAAAAGAGTATAAGCGTATAGTCTTCGCCAAGAATAGAAAACACTGAGGTTACCGTCCGCCTATCCTGAGGCCCGTCGAGAGGTTATTATAATTTTTGCTAAAGTATAAAATTTATCCTGCATACACATAAAAATCAAAGTCTTATTTTGGAATGACTCATTCCATCATCTGGTTAGGAATTTTTAACCCCCCCCCCCTCGAAATGGAATTTAATCTCCTTCACTGTATTACAAAAGCTACAAAACTTACTAGTACTACAAAACTTTACCAGTACGGTTTATGTGTGCATTGATATACTCGTAAGCGTTAAAGTGTGTTTTTGAGTTGTGGTAGAAGCAGTAAGGGGTGAAACGATCTGTCCCTGGGGTCAGTGATGTCTGTCCAAGGTCCTGCCCATCTTAATCTACTCGGAAGGAGCCTGCCATTAACTAAGTCACAAATCCAGGTAACGGAGGTTAAAAAGGCAAGATATTGGAGCTTAAATTTCAGACATTAATCTATGAAAACAATTGTTACCGTACTTCAAAATAAAATAAACGTGACTTGTTATAACGTGTCGTATTTATTCACTTCTCAATTTAACAATAAAAAAGCGCTTACACGGGTACAAATATTTCTTTTTATGCAAAATTTAATAGATACTTCAATCTATTTAACATAATGTTGGAAATACAAATATATTACTACTAAAATTATAGAACCGTTAACACAGTCGCAGTAAACGAATCTGTTGGGCTCGGAGAATGAACGGAGGCGCGCGCAACTTCGGTCGATCGCGATGCAATGTCTACCTTTGGGAACGATTATGTTGGAGCGACGATCAACGATAAGAGAAGAATAACGCGACGCTAACCTTCACGTGATGACAAATGAGTATGTTTATGTCGGCACTGCGACCAACAATGAAAGCAACGAAAACCCTTTGGCACGTTTTCTTCGTTCTTATCGAAGCTAGGGTCGCCATTGTTGTTGCGACTTCGAGGTTGTATTACTTTGTTCTGCGATGGATTTTGAGCAATTGATAAACGTTGCGTCCACCGAAGAGTCGTAAGGCAAACAGGATTAAGACCACGACGATGTGACTAAGGAAATTAATTCAACAAGTACAGCGCTGGTCACAGTGCCAACTTAAACGCCCTCATTTGTCATCAAGTGAAGGTTTGCATTAACTCTACTCTTATCGCTCGTCGCTCCAACATAATCTATACTCAAGTTATCGAGAGTTTGGACACCAAAAGAACAAAGATAGTGGACTCATGTGATGTTTCAGGACAGCCACCACCAATATTTTAGAACAAAAACTCCGACACTCGTTATGACTTGGACTGCCTCAGATTGTCGTTTGATATTAAAATCATCGTTTGGTAGCACTTACACTATCTTACGGTTGTACCAACGCTACGGAAATAACAAAGAGACTACCGTAAAATGAATTTCGTTGAAAGTAGATTAAAACATTAAGATTTCTTGGATAATTTATGCAATGTAATTTATTAATAGGAATATTAATTTTGTGTTACTCTACAAAAAACGAGTATTTTAAGGACAGGCTCTGCTAGAGGTAATTTGTCAAGTTTGGTGGTAGAGAATACAACGTATAAGATGAAAATATCACTAAGTCAAGTAAGCCCAGTTTAGCTCCGAACAATTGGGAAATGTCCTTACAGCAGATTTGGACACGCATGCTACCCCAGTGGCAGTTTCTCCATCTATGGAAATGACTATTTTTGAAACAAAAGAGAGAACCTCATTGTTTCCACTTTGCCGAATTAATTTTACACGGGTCATTTCACGAAAATTAGGAAGTTTGGCCAACAGGAAAACAAGATTTCTTAGACCCATTTTTACCAACTTTTTTCCCTTCCTCCGTTGTAGATAACTATTGTTCAAAGCAGCATTAATTTAATAGCTCGAATAATGTAATCTTTTCTTCTTTCTCTTAAGCCTTTTCCCACTTAGTGTGGGGTCGGCGAATGGGGATGGATATGTTGCTTCGTTTGGATTTGGCTGGGGAATACTCATGGCGCCGGATGCCCTTCCTGACGCGCCTCCCCTGAAGCGGTGATTGTGAGATGAAAATGGGTGTGAATGATTATGAGTGAATGTTGTGGTGGAATGATAGGCAGGGGAAACGGGAGAACCCCGAGAAAACCTGCCGCGAACTAGCTCGAATAATGTAATACAGTATATTAAATAATTACTGTTGACAAAGGACTGAGAATTCGAATAATGTTCAAAGAAAAAACTATTCAACTGTATTTAATTCTTTATTTTGAACATACGTAAATTGAAGAATATCAAATACGATACTGACAATGGTGCTCAAATAGTTCTTAAAATGAAGTTAATGAGCAGTCGTTAGTAGGTGCTCATATCACCCCACCCAAGTCAAAACTATAATCTATCTCTAAATCCGTTTGTAATAGCAATTCATGCATCATTAATTATTTGAAAAAAAAGAAATTGGAGATATAAATAAAAGTTACCAAGTAAACCAGATTAAGACAAATCAAACCACATATCTAAAAACACATTTATCTAATGTCAATACAAAATGGACATATATAATGTTACGAAATCCTTCGCAAAATAATTTTCTTGTATTTGGTATAGCGTGTTAATTCTGAAGATAGCAGTGATCACCGTTATCTCCAAAATGAGAAGACAGTTCCTCACTGACATGTGTGTGTAATTTTCCGAAAAATCGTAGTGACACCGTCTCCTTTTAAGATTGTCTACCACTTGAAAAGAATGTTCACTCGTCATTTTCAAGCAAGAAAATTCAGTTCCTATGGGCTTGTAAATGTCCTGAAGCTTGGAATGTTGGAAGTTAATGAAGCAAAGGACTAAAAACAAATGTATTTTTGAGAAAAAGCACAGATCCTTTAATGAAGACCAAATAACTTTTTCATCTATATCCAATTAACTGTAAGTAATTAGGAGCACAATGAACCAATCATTGATTAATCTTTCACGTTAAATTCTGTTGTTACAAATGTGAGACTCTAAAGACGGTTGGAAGTAAAAGCGAACACTTGCGACTTTCGAGCTGTCAGTCAAAAGACCAGTAACACAAAAATCATTGGCAGAAGCTTCTAGAAAAATTTAAAGGGACGGTTAAAAATCGTTCCGTTTTTGCAGGTGTTCACTGCGACTAGAAAAGACTGAAAATATGGAATTAGGGAATGTCAGTTGGAAGAGTCAGTTAGAATCGGGAACCATTTGGAAATTCGGTAATAATGTAACTGTGGCTTCTAGAGTTATGATAGGTCCGGTTCAAAAGAAGGCAATTAGAACGACGAAGAGGTTATAAAATCTCGCGCTGAGACGAAAATACGACCATTCTGTTTCTAGACCATTCTTTCTCGGTTCAGTCTAGAATCACTTCTAAATTCATTCTACGTTCGACATTTTGCAAACGATTCATCTGCGATTGTGTATTTCTTCAATCGTGATTCGTTCGGCGAACATTTTATTGTTCCTCCGCGATCTCTGTGCGGGCATTCTTCAGTCATTCGGCGAGTATTTTGCAAACATTAAAGTTAAGTGAGTAGAGTTAAAGTGACCTAATCAATACTTCGCTGATGACTCATAAGTCAAAGTAGAGAGGCTGTCAATCGCGATCCGTTGTGTATGAAAATACAACTGTAGAATTGGTACGTCGTACTTGAGTAGAATTGTTACGTCGAGTCGACACGTAATACGGAATTCTTCAGTCGGTAAATGAATTTTTATTTATTTATTTATTTTATTAGTCACCCGTGCCGTGGCTGAGGAACCAATAATGGGGTTACACTCGAAATATTTAATACATCATGGTATATTTCTTGTTCTCTGGTAGTACTTTTTCTCCCAAATCGGAGTCACTTTCCGTTTCATGCCAAAGAAGTGGCAGGAACGTGACTACTATCTGACTTATCGTCGAATCAAAAACACTCCTGTCACATAGTCATCAAAAGCAGTAAACATGTCCTTTGTCCGTATTAATGTTGTCATATCCGTCCAAGTGTACACTCCCATACGTTTCAGCGTTGCGTACAAAACTTGTCGTTCTTTATCATTGAACTCACAATCAAACAAAACATGTGCGTTCGTCTCTCGTGCCTTCCCACACATACAAACGTCATCTTCGACAATGCCTCTCTTCTTGAGATACGTCTTCACATGCGCATGGCCCATCATGATCTCTACTGTTGATTTTTGCGGTTTAAACCACTGTCTGTTTGTCGTAACATACCGCACATTCGGAATAAATTGTCGCAAGTCCCTATCTTCTGTGGTTATGTTCCATCTGATTTGAATTATGATACCTGTCAGAGAAACTAGCTGATTCGACCAAGGAGTCGGACACCGTCGATATAGAATTCGCCCGTATTTCTCAAGAGCGCCGATACGCAGAGCTGCAGCACGAGCAGTTCTACTATTTCTAAAAGCTGTTAATCTACACTGGTGAGATCCATTCAGGTTTCTTTGTACGGTTGCCACCCTGGAGACTAATTTGAACTTCGAGAATGAGTGAATCACTAATGAAACTGCTTTAAAAAAGCGGATTATTTGTCGCATGGTTTTAAGTTCATTCTACGCCAGAAAAGGACCAGAAAAAGACAAGCGACAACGCGTTATTCCGAATTGTGAATTTTTGTGGGATAAGTAATAGAGTGAATGGAAGGATGTGTTCTTTGAGATTAAAAATAAGAATCTTTTGTATTATTTTTTCTTGTGTCACTCCTATGCCTCTGAGTTTTGTATTAAATTATGTATTTCTGGAATCATCTAAGCTCTTTCAGTGCATCCAAGTACTCGTGACTCCCGTAATGCTCAATAGAACATTAACTCTCGAACTCATGACCTGTTGTGAGAAAAGTAATGTTTTTTTTAGTACAAGCAAATGACAAATTTACAATAGAAACATGAAATCATTGAGCATCGAATGACAACGAAGAAAATTCTTTACGTACCTCCTTCATAAATGATATCTTTTACGTTGTAAAAAAAGAAATTTGTTGAAGATGCTCTCAAATTGCTGAACAAACATTAAAATTCACTTTGGAAATTGAAACCAACAATTATTTTCCTTTTCTGGGCTTGAAAATTTCTAACAATGGCAAAAACTTTGAATTTATAGAAAAGATGCTCATACAGACAACTGCATTATGAATTTGGTTTTCATTCCCTTCAACACACACGACATTATAAATAGCCTTTTATACAGAAGATGAAAGATCCCATTGAAAGATTTGGAATAAAATATAGGATATGAAAATATTGTTAAAACAAATGGTATCTCCAAATCTTCGATAGACAAGAATATTAAGAAATTTGAGAGACTAAAAATGGTACAAGTAGTAACGTCAAAGAAGTCGAAAAAGAAAACTACGTTGAGAAAATTCACTTACCATCTAAACTTTCATCAAAAATTTCAAAACACTTTTTAAGATGTAAATATTATTTTTGGCACCACAAAATAAATTTAACAAAGTCGCTAATTACTAAGAAAAAGTACCCCTTAATAATAAATCAGGCGTCTATAAAATTGTTAAGATTGCAACAAAGTTTATTTTGGGTAGACAAAAAGAAATATCGAAATTAGAAAAAAGGAATATTTTAGGAATATTAATTTTGGTCACGTCAAAAATTCACAGTCCCACATAGCCCCTGAAGGTGCCCAAGGGGTTTGCGGAGGGATCCGCAATTTCTTCGCCTTGGAACTAGGAGGAGATGTGGTCAGCATTTCTCTCCAACCGATTTGACTCTAGGATAGGCCCGGTACTCTTTTTAGAATAGGCTGAGTCAGTATAGATAATGTGTGATGAAAAATCCCCACCTCACCAGGGATCGAATCCGGCCATTCAGCTAACAACCCAGCGCTCTTACCCACTAAGCCACGCTGACTTCGTTTAAATTCGGTCAGATTGAAAAATCGGTAGTAGCTGCGCATTTGTGGAACGAAAAATCCCTATCAACAATGAGGTGGTATTATTGAAACATGTAACCGTCATTTTGATCTGCTGCCTTGGGAAAGCATATTTGCCTCTTTAAGAATACATTGTTTAATTTTGACGTTTAAAAAATTTAATTTCAAATTCATACATCCGCGGGCCGCCGCAGCGCAAAATCAGACAGCAGAAGGCGAGGATCTGAAGAAAATTTAAGAGTGTGTGGCAGACATCACTCAATATATATATTAAATTAAGGTTAGGCTTCATTAGCCAGAAACTTAAAGTAATGCCATAATTTACAAAAAGCGTGAATGAATCTCAGGTACTCTCATTGCATCAACTTTAAATTTTCAGAAAAGACCGAAGTACACACTTGAAGAGTCGCACAAAATGTCCCGCATATTCCCCATTTATTATGATCAATAACTCCCATACACTAATTACAGCAATGTCCACGGATATTTCATTCAACAAGTAATTTTGAATATGGTTTATTATTGTCAACGTATTTGTGCGAATAGTCCCCCTTGTTTTGGGGGCACAAGTGAGAAAATAAAAAATGAAATCGAGTAAAATCGAAGTCATTCAAAATTCCTTGGGAAATGGTTAGTTCTGGTAAGTATAATCATAAGGATTTTAAAGTGAAAAGCTAATTGGCGCAGTTTAACTTCTGAAATCGCAAGATCCTCACAGCCTTCGAATTCTCGAGCTGATGCTTTATTTCCGAGTCTGAACATAATTTAGAACTCGCAGGTTGAAGTTAGCATGGAAACTCCTTCGATCATCCAATTTTCGTTGTATCAGTTTCGTCGTTCCCGACCCTCAACAGAATTGTCACGGTGATGGCCAAGACGGCAATCGGTCATTCCTAGACAACGTGGTCCAGTAGTTTCCATTTCAAACAAACGTCAAATCCTGCAATCATCGATCGATAATTGTTGGTATTACGTTACGTATTCGGCTAGTGTCGGCTTAACTCGTTTCACTCACTTAGAATATGCAGTCTTCGCGTCCTTAACTCCAAATAGTTTAACTCCGCATTTTCAGACTTTTATTTCGAAGATAAAAATAGGAGACAAATAAGCAATAACGGTGGTGAGTAGTGTTTCATGAAAAAAAAAAAACAAATGAAATACTATTCCATTATTTATTTAATAATCAACCAACGACAATTAGAAATAGTTAATGCACAAATGGAAATAAAGGGTTGGGGAGTCATGTGGAATGTCATTGTTGCTAGGTACTCATCAAACTGGATGAATCTTATGTCCACAACTTTCCTACTGATCATTGAACCAAGATCATGTTCTCTTGCTCTACAGTAGGGAAAAAATTAATAAACTACACTAAGCTACAACAATGATAATTAGAATATATTTCTCAATGGAAAATTAGATGAAAATAAACCAGACCAAGAGTGTATTTAAATTTTATTTCAAAACAAGCTATTAACTTTAGATAAACAGAAACTATTTAACATTATAATAATTATGTCCTTATAAGCAGTGTAAATGTATTTTGTATTTAAGGCAGTTAGAAGGTCAATAATGCCAAAATATAACAATATTACATATCAGGGTTATACTGAACGATAAGTTCAGATTGATATACCCTTTCATATTTCAATTTGAATAATACACATCATGTGTCACAAAATAACTGGTAAAAATAACATTGCAAAAAGCACAATAGGTACTCAAAACATAATACAATATTTAAAATTATTACAATTGCAATAAAGAAAAGAAATATATCCACCATTTTAATAGAATCTTCCTCTACCAAAATATGTAAAAAATTGTATGTTCCATTGTGGTCAAATTATGTATCTAAAAACTATCTCAACAATCATCAACAGCTCATTATTCAAATATGATTTATTTACAAAACATTCCTCAGCCTCCACATTGAGGAGTTCAGAGTCTGAAAGGAAACTTAAATACCTTTCAAGAAGACATACTTCACAATTACTTTACAGCTATTCTACCCTCCAGAAATTATACATTGATCAATCAGTTAAAAGATAAGTTCTTCCTGATCTGAAAATCTAGTAGAGAACACCCAGCTGGTACTTAACAATAGAATTTTATCTTTATTTTAATTTCATTAATAAAAATCAGCATCAGCTTCACTGGTTATAATTACAATGATCACTGAACTTTTAAAAAGTGTTATATTTACAAAGAAATGAAACTAAATTTACAGATCAGAAAAAATTCTATGAAACTGCTTTAAACGTTTGAGACCAATTAAAACAAAGACATTCAACATAAAAAGTTTCTGAAGTTCACATGCCACAAAACAATTATGCTTTCCAATTCTACACACACATATTGGTACAGTAAAAAAAAACAGTCACAGTACACACATTATAACAGTTATTACAAATATTTTACCACAATGTGATAGTGTCCAAAAAAGAGAAATTTATAGAACTTTAAGGAAAGACAGAAGAATGACACACCTTTAAGCCTATCACAATAGTAGCACTAAAATATAAGCTAATAGTCTATTGAATCTCAAATCATTAAATGATAAACTACTCAAAAACTCAGAAGAAAAATTACTTTCCATCAATGGATCATGAAGAAAACAAAGATTATGCCTCCCTTCAGTGAAATGTACAATTAGACAGCTGAAAACATCATGAATCACGGACAAAGTTATCTGAAATAGTCAAGCAAAATAGAAGAATTTTCCGTAGTACACTCAAATGGACCAGATTTCAAAAACTGTAAGATACATCCAACATAAATGTTAACAAGATTCCATCAAAACTAAGGTCAAAGCAATGGCAAGGCAGATCAATGAATCATATTATTAAAATCCAATACAAGAAGAGAAAAAATACAGGTATGGGAACCAACACTTATTTCAAGATTAGACAAGTAACAATAAAAGGTCAACTTAAGAAAGAGGCAAGGTCAACATTCATTATGCTCAAAATTTGGAAATGCATGGCAAACACTATCTACATACAGGTATACAAACAAACAAAATTTACAGGCACCACAACCCACATTTAAGCAAAGTACTTATCAAATATTTCTAAGCAGACAAATGCACTGAAAGATGTCACATGCAAGGATGCAGATGATACAGAACCATTGACATGACAGGGCAACAAACAAGATTTGAATGGCATTTACTTAGTCTGGACCCAAATATTTAACTTCAATTTCAGAGCAAAATAAAGGGGAAAGAGAATTTGAATTGTAGCAGTTGTTAACTTACATGCACAAGTTCAGAGAATACAAATATAATAATTCTAAAAAGAATCTAATCATAATTTAATGAAGAAAAATGAACTACAAATTAAATTTCATTTCCACATGATGTTGCATTTTCTATAATTAAATAAGATTAAATGAAAATTTGCCAATAATCCAAATAAATAAACAATAACCAGATATTGTTTAAATACAAACAAACGTAACATTAAAAAGTGCTTGTAGTTCCACCAGACACTTTTTTCCTTTTTTTCTCTGGGGATAATTTCAGGAGTCCACGCATCAGTTTTCAATAACTGTGAACAACTAAACCAGGCAAAAAAAATCAAGTGGCGAGCATGTTCGAGAACAATATGAACTTATTACTCATCAGCAACTCCACTTTATGTTTATCAACAAAGGAAACTTCTGAACAACAGTTTAAGAGAGCTAAAACTAAAGCTTATAAAACACTAAACAACTTGGTTAACATGAAATTTTGAAAATTATCTTCAAAATTCACAATTTTTAGAAGTTCATTGTTTGAATCAATATGAGCAAACCGCTCTCTTTCTGGGTGAAGGCACACTTCAAATTAAGACACGCGGAAAACACTGACAAACATTCCCAAAACCACAACAGAAACAAAAATTGGCATTTCAAGGAACTAAAGGATCACAATGTAGATCTTAAAACTATAGTAATCATTCGATTTCTTGTATCAGAAGGGAGATAACTTGTACAATACATGCCATAAATTCAAGTCCATTTTTAAGTTATTTCATAAAAATTTTCCTAAGGAATTTAAATCGGCCTACACATCAATTAATAATAAACCAGTAAATAAAATTTAATTCAGATAGAAGTAAAATAAGTGTAAGTCAAACTATTAGTGATGCAGCACAACAGTTCACTCAACCAACATGTTAGTTATCCTCAAGTACCCTTGAAGGCTACAACAAAACTGGAGCACCACCCAAGACAATGCTTTACTCTGATACAATTAACTGGAAAGCTGTAGGATTACCCTAAAAGCCTACCATATATTAACTCCAGCAGCGAAAACATTCACAAAAAATTTATTTCATCGGCAAACTCTACTATTTTACTTCATTTTCAAAAGCTTCAGTTTCATCACACCCTATTTTCACATTACACTGATTATGCAAATTAGTTCTTGACAAAAAATACATGAATTTCCATCGTTAAGAACATTATAAGTGAAAAATATTATTTTGAATGGGCAGTATGCCACTATGCTGATCTGGCCACATTATCAAATTGTTACACATCAATGGAGAAATTTTTAGTAATAAGAGGATTCCAAATTGTGTGGGATCTCACCAACAAACATAAAACATAAGTCCTATTCTCACATAATTAGTTGAAACAAAATATGAGATGTGAAAAGTCTAATTTAAAAATTCCTTAAAATATGTTGGGGGAAGGGTTTCAGTCTGGTGAACTCCATCACCAGCTAGACCATTTTACATAACTATTGAGCATACATTAAAGATGGAGAATTCAACTAAAATACCTTAAATAAATGCACTAAGACAAAAGGTGGTAATTTGTATTTAAATATTCTGGAAAGGAGGAAATAGGTAATTATCAGAAATGTTCTGAAAAATTTACAGGTGGTCAAGAATTGTTCAATCAGAAAGAAATTATACAAATAAATCTAACATCTGATTAACTTTGTGAAATTTTTATTAAATACTCACAAATTAGCACTGTTGAGGTTATCCAAATGAATTACATAAATAGGCCAATTTATCATTTCTAACTGTGAAACAGAATAACTGTATTTATAAAGAAAAACATCTTCCAAGAATTGAAAACAAATAAAAGATAAGAATGGTTCCTATAACAACAACAGCAATAAGAATCTGTACCTTATGAAGGGACAAAACAATGGTGAATGATAAGATACTGTAATTTTATCTGTATCAAAATTGGTTTCTCACAAAAGATCAAAGAACAGAAAAAACAGATTTGGAATTCCCAATGTACACGTGATATACTCAAGGTTCATACTGAAGACATGTTTGGGCAACTACATTGCCTATTAACTTGTCAAACAGTTCCAAAATTATAGAAATCAGCACAGCACCTTTGACATTCTCAACAAAGGGCTTCTATATCTTAAGAGAAACACTGAAAATGCTTCACTGAAGACTAGCTTCCTTCATACTTGTACAAAAGTTCACTCCAAGTTGTGAAAACTAAGAGGAAATAATAACAACATTGATTGAACAATGTAATTGTACAAAGGAACAAGAAATATTAATCCACTCTTGTAACTTCTGTATTCAATCTGTCTTTTGGAGACTTAAGAATGAAAAATATTTAGATCGGAAGGAGGGTTATAAACAAATGGAAGGGTGTCAGATGAAAACAATCTGAAGATTTTCAACAGTTAGAATATTGAAAACTGTTTAAAGGAATATATCCTACCCTCATGTGTAAAATTTATAAAAACCTACTGATCCAATAATCATGGAAAGTAAGAATATAGAATACTGCACCAAATATGATTGACAAGGGAAGAACAAAAGTAGGTGGTTTCTTGATTTTCTTTCAACCTAGATTTTACACACCAGTCATATTCAGCAGGGGAAAACCTTAGAAGAACAATTATGCCACAGTATTTATAAAGAAAAAGGTATGGTTCATTAATAAATAGACATCAAGGGAAAAATATATTAATAATCATTAATAATAGTTGTTTCTAAAGTACAATACAATTGGGATGCTGTAAGGGAAAATTTACAAAAGTTATTGGGAACAAACTGTTTTTAAATCAATGAAAGAATGAATTAAAAACAATTATTATTTTAATTCACCAAGAAATAATAGGCGAAGATCAATTGAATAAACACATAGCCAAAATACTAACTCATGAGAATAAAGATAAAATGTGTTAACATTCATCCATTCCATAATTTAGTAACTACTTTATCTTTCAAAATGTTTGAGACTCCAAAATATTGTACCAATTAAGTATACATAGCTCAAGTTGAACTTTAAATCTCAAATCCTTAAAATTCAAATTTGTCATTTCCTTAAATGATGAAAATCAGAGCGCAATCTAGTACCATTCAAATAATCTAGAATATCAACATCCTCAAGCAGATTTGAAAGATAAAGACATTGCTTGAACATAAAGTTAAGGATCAACACTTCCCATAACAAGATTTTAATAAATGAATAAAATAACACAAATCCTAAATCAAATTACAAATAGAAGAAATACTCAACATGTGTTCATAAGAAACATTTAGTAAAAAGGAACAAGGAAATATTAACTAGCAGAAAGGCACACAGTTTCTAACAAATAAATTTGTAATACGAGACAATAGTATACAGCTGTTCCCTAGCAAGAAAGTACCAACTTTAGACTAATAATTCAGACATAGCTAGTTTTATTTCATTTTTACAATTACAAATAATATAAAATCTATTATATTTATTGATTTGCATTCAATACTTCCCAAATAAAAAATAAAAATAAGCACAAATAGGTATTAGCACAGCCAAGTGATTTTTGAATTATGAAAACAGAAATCGACAAAGAATACATAATTTACAGGAGCAAGTCATAGTTAACCAATTCCCATAATCAAGAATATTAAAGCAAGTCAATCATGCTTTGCATATTTTGCACCTCTCAACAATTCGCCACGTTTGCATTACTGCAAGAGCTTACATTCATCATAAGAGGAAGACAGAAAATTAGGCAAAGCCTTGCTAAGATAACTAATTGACTCCCTTGAACGTGTCCAAGATTTGAAAAGTCTTCCTCAAAATTCAAAAGAAAACTCAAAGGAATCACCAATAATAAAGTTGATGAACCTCTCATAACAGTAACATTCTCAGAATTACATTCCAAAGCACCACATAAAACAATGTAGCAAGTTATTTTAATTTAATAGAACTCTGTATAGTAAGAATAATTTCATACCACAATGAATTAAGAACTGGTTCATGTAAATATGACACAAAGTAAATGAAATCGTAGAATCCATTCCCGTGAAAAGAAAAACCCATTAGGCTTGCAAAGAAGTTTATCCCACGAGAGCAAAGACTAGTTCAACTACAGAAGAAATTGTATAGTGAATTCAAAAATGAAGTATAACACTTACCCTTATATCTCTGAAATCTTGTTACAAATTTAATAGGATAAAAAAGAAATGATATGAGAATTAGTTCTATGCATGTCTGTACAGCATTATTGCCAAAATAAAATAAGCTGATTTACAAGAAACAAGCACATGAATATCTACATTAAAAACACTATTACAAGTCAATCAATCCATTTCAAATAATTACAATAGTTATATTTTCTAATAATAAATTACAAATTATGTACTATGACTTGAAGTTATTAACGAAATATGCAGTAAACTAATTTTAATAAAATATATTTATAAGGATATAACACTAACATATCTCTGCCAATCCATCAATTGTCCAGACTTACAAACACCTGATACCACAAATTCATTAACAAAAAAATTGCATTGTAAATGTCCCATCCAAAGGTGCTGCATTATGCTTACTGCACCATGTTCTAGTGATCTATAAATTAGTTAAAAGCTTTAATAAGCAAATACAATTAATAAAGAAAAAACATTATAATAAACAAATAATATATAACTGAAGAATGTACGAAATACAGTAACAATAATAGAAATGGAGAAACAATATTAGTTAGCATGCTTTCTATCTTTTGTGCAACATTCAGAATTCCTAACATGAAATTTCTCACAAAATCCAGAAAATTCACATTTGTATGTCTAAGTCTTAAAAAAATTAATCTTTTCACAATGAATGTAAAATGTGGCTCAACTGTACACATCATGAACACATTACATCTTCACAGAGTAACAAATACTAACATCACACAAATAGAATTGGACATTAACCCGAGAACATTTTCTTTGTCCATAAGCATCAATGATAAACCTAATTCTTCATATAACTATTCAAATTCCATACTTTTAAAATAGAGATTAACGATTCACTCTTACAAACAAGCAAGCACAAGATACGCAAATAACTATTCAGACTGCCTGTAAGAATGTATAGTCTTCACAGATTTTAGACGGCATGTTTTAAATAACATATAAATAATATTTAACTGCTTATTGTTAAAGCACTTAAATGATATTTGAAAATTAATAAATTATACTGCAATTTAAGTATTTTAATAGCTATGACAGTAGAATAATATTCTCTTCCAGCAGCAATCATGAATTTGTATTGTTGGAAGCACTCCAGATTTACTCTTAAAATTACCCTCCACCATAAATCTAAAGAAAATTAATACACCTAATCAATAACATATCTCATAAAACGATTCGTCTTGCAAACGATATCTATATAGAAAATTATTTATTCAACATATCAAGCAACGGTAACCCTTAAAAACTTGAAATATAAATCAAACTTCAAAACCAATCACCAGAAACTGATATGTAACTCACTGTATCCATAGATGCTTTCTAAATAGAATTTTCAACTTTCAAACAAGTTTCATTAAAAATTTATTGGCAGTGAAGCTGAAGTCGACACAGGGAACAAGACTCTAAACCCCTCCAATTTTCAATTCCATAGTATAAATCATTCAAACTAGCAATAACAAGAAAATCATCATTGGCTTTTCAACTCCTTTCCAATACTGTATGATACTATTTTATTCCAATCAATTTTTGTTCTAGTAACTGGCAACTGTCTCCTTAGAGCTTTAAACGTAGTATCAGACATTGTCTGGTAGTTTTCTGAAATTGCTGTCTGATATTCATTTTCAGATTCTTCAACTATCCTCAGGAACTCTTTAGCAGTTTGCTGTTCAGTCTGTTGAATAATAACGCCATGAAAATAAAAAAAAAATCAGGATAAATCGACGATAAAATAAACAACACCAGCTCCCACTTTCGATATTAATATAACACCATAAAATACTCACACTTATATTAAGCACCTCTTTAACATCTTTAGAGCTAACAAGTTGAACATTTCCATCTTCATAATAGTGGACTTGAACTTTGAGGAGTCCTCGAAGTTCAGCAGTGCCAGAGGTAAACGTGATGACCCACTGTGAACGCCATCTACCATTCCTGAAATAATATTTCAACTTTTTTAGTTTCCAAACTGAATTAAAAAAATAAGACAGGAATCAACATTTCCACATACAATTACAATAATAACTTTCCAGGAAAATGCACCAATGGTAAGACTCTTGAAAAGTGGAACAATAAACTGTACTGATTTTGAGAAGTATGGAACTCATAATCATGATAATAACAATTGACAACAGTTTTACAGCATAATTAACAATCATCCAATCAACAATGTCCGTGTGAGGTCCATGAACAAAAAGAAATAAAAACACACCTTGGACAACAAATATATACATATACATACTAAATCTTTGGTAAACAAGTTATTAGAAGGAAAATGTCAGTTCGGTACCATAAGTTCTCCTGCAACAACATCTCTCCTTCCCAATTTCCCTCACTGTCATGTTTAGGTGAAAGAGCAGGCCTGAACCTCACCATAAGACATGAAATAAAATAAAAAAATTTCTACTGCACAATCACATTTTGTCTGAAGAAAGGCTTCTCTCTTATTTAAGGCTGAATCGGATAAAAAGTAAGAATTAATTGGAATAATAAAATTTACAGTCTCAAATTTTATACTACCACCTTCCCTTTTAAAGTACGATTTGTAGTACCTCCAGCAGATCATCGATTGCCAAAGTAAGAAAGCGCAATAGTGAACCATTACCAAGAAGAAAGCTCTCACAGTTTTCATCACAAAATATATATTTAACTTGCACCATTTTTGTTGTTGTCTCAGTAGCATAGTTAGTAGTATACTAGCCCCCACCACACGAAGAGCTAGGATTCTGTCCTTCTTTATATTACTTTTTATGTAACATGATTTTTTTAATAAAATTAATCTTTCATGAGTAAAAAATATAACTTTAATATTACAAAAATAAAAATATTACTTTTTCGGAAATAAAAGTATTATTTTAATAATACTTTAAATTTATTTTTAATTGTGACATACTTTTTCATTTATTTAAAAGTACAACTAACTGAAAAAGTAAATCCTACTGTAACTAGAAATATATTTTCTTTAACTTATGGAAGCAAAAATCTACAAGTATTGATTTTCAAGAGACAGATTCTATAATACTCCCCTACTATCATACATAAAACCAACGTGTCAGTTAATTTTTGAATTTTGAAGTGATTGGAGCATTTTGTATCGTTCTCTTCAAACTTCCAAGTAATAGTTAAATATCATCGTATTGTCTGCAGATAAAGAAATTGCAAGTGTCTGAGGAGTTTGAGAGGAGTTTCTTTGTTGATTTCTGAAAGTTACAGTTGAAAGATGCAGTTGTTAATTATCAATCATTACTAGAAGAATATAATTTGATCTCATCATAAACTACTTCTGGTTCAATCACTAGAAGCAATGTAGAGACGAGAAGACATTTACCAAAATTCAATAGGCATGCTGGCTGAAAAGACTGAATGAGGAAGAACGAATTCAAAAATATACTAATACTATTATTTACAATATTCTGAAATAATATTTTTTTATGAAATTGTTCATTTTATTAAAAATACTTTTACAAAATATCTACCCTAAAGGAGAAAAGAACCCCAGCTATTTATTGTGTGGTGGCTAGGCACACTACTGATTTCACTACTGCGACGTTGAAGAAGGTTGAATGTTCAATATATACATTGAAATGAAAACTGAGAACCTTTATCTTGGAATTGGCTGGCTATTGCACTTTTTTACTTTGACAATCTATGACCCCACAGGGATACTACAATCCTACGAAGCCCCACCCCAAAGTCCAATTCCCATGTTGCGACCTCCCCTTGTCAGTAAAAGTCCTCCAGCATTAAACCAATACACACAACAATCTGAGGACTGAATTGCTGAGTTAGGAGTTATAAGCTAATATTTTACTATCCCTATAACGTCCAGTGCACTGAGCTCATAGTCCGTTAGAGGAACAATACCAGATTGCTTTTTCCACCTGCAATCCCCTCATTTCTTGAGAAGGTTTTCACTGAAATTGAAGCAATGAAGTTGTGACGTCTGTTAACTGACAATATGATGGCACTGACGTCTGATTGGTTCCTAACATTGTTTCTTTTATAAATTCTCCCAGCCAAGTCTCTTTCAGGTGCCACAAATTCCATAGTCCCATATTGGCTGTGGTTTTGACTTCATACTCTAAGATTTAAAGATTCTTTACAATTTCCAGCCAAACTTTTTCTACAATTTAAACAGTTCACTTTATAACTAAGAATATTTTCAATAGGTAGAGTAAGTGTTTTCACATAAATGTGATTCTGTAAACTCATGTGAATATTATAGAATAAATTATAACTTAATATTTTTAATGAATAATTATACTAAATTATAGTAATAATTTGTCAGTCACGCACTCCACTTCCTTTTATAAACACTAACTTCACACTGCTTTTAACACGAACATCAGTGTTCTACAGTTCATTCAGTATGACTGCCTCTTGAACACATTCTAGGAAAACTGACAGCAATTGAACTTCTTACTGCTACTTGGCATTCATATTCCACAAACCAGAATTGAAGAGATTAATTATCCCTGACTTTATGCAAGGAAAGGAGTAATGCGAATGCCAACATGTGAGTTTATTAGTAAATAATGTACACTTATTATTTTAACACTTTTATTGACACCAAAACTGATAAAAAGAAAAAGAATGTGGTTTTGAACAATTAGGACGTGTATACAAAAAATAAGAAATATTAAAAACTGTCGAGCAACAAATTAATTATTCATTGGTTGAGTTGATATGCAATGACCCAAAAATGAATAAGAAAACTTTCCATAGAGGGATTCGAAATTTGAAACCAAATGGACACACTGTTTTTAATTAATCCTTAAAGAGAGGTTTTTAAACCTCTGTACCAATGTATAACCAGGCACATCATGATGTTGATAAAAATGAATATGCAAACTTCCCATAGCGGGACTGCCCCTACATCTTGCAGGGAGAGGAATATAATGCCAATATATCTTGCAATCTAAAAAAACATACTAACTAAATAACATTTGTATTAAATTCTGAATTTAACTCTTGTGTGCAGGATGAAATTTTGTCACAAATTTCATCATGATTGCAATTAACTTAAATAACAAAACTTGAGATGGAAAATCGTATAGCTTAACAGCAAAACCCAAATGGAATTTTAGTTACTGTATTTAATTGCGTAATTTATGCACCTCAATTTTTAAGACGATTTCTGGATTTCTTTTATAGTTTTGCATAACTTTTGCAGGTTAATCTCTACTATTAAAGTTTGCTTTATCCCTGCAAGTCTGCTCAATTGCCTTGTTCTAACAGCCTATGGCCTGGCAAAGTGGCAGGGCTCATAGCACGGCAGCCATTCCGACAGGCCCTTAATGGGTAGTCCGTTATAACAGGTGCACAAGCAGTACACGCAGTAGACAGACGCGTACCTAGAATTTTATTTTGGGGGACAATGACTCCATATAAACACATACTACACATAAAATTTATATATATATTATTTATTTCTCATTACGACCAACTATGGACCACAGTAAC
Organism: Laupala kohalensis; assembly: GCA_002313205.1. Lineage (NCBI taxonomy): Eukaryota > Metazoa > Arthropoda > Insecta > Orthoptera > Trigonidiidae > Laupala > Laupala kohalensis. The sequence continues at coordinate 119,631 of NNCF01126649.1, read as the reverse complement.
AAGCACTAGTGAGGTAGGTCCAACTCTACGTGGGTTTACTCATTAGACATTTAGAATATTTCATGATGAATGAAATATTAATAATTTTTTTCTTCACAAATTTACGTTTCCCTATATTATACCATTTTTTGTCTAAAATAGTGAGTAAAATACATGAGGAAAAATGGTATTTAGCAGTTGGCAAAGTTAATATCCCTCCTTTATTCCCTTACCCAAGTCATGGTTAGGTGAGAGCAGGTCTCTTGGCCAGAACCTCACCATAAGACATGAAATAAATAAAAAAAATAAATTTGGGAATCCAAAACAAATGAATTTTCTAATGTTAAAAAAAGTACTAAACAAATCCCGCATGAAAAAAAGAGACAAGGTTAGCTCGCGTTTTATTACTGAAATATATCTATGTATTCTGTGAATTTCATTAAAATCAAGTTGTTCTTGAGAAAATTTCTAGAAATACACAAATATAATTATTGCTCACTTAAGGTATTATGTGTGTCAGTGCGACTACGTTTAAGTACCCTAAAAATGTCTTAAATGATAGTTTGAACCACTCTATCGTATGTAATGTAAGTATGATGTAAGGGAATCGTACACATCATATACAAAATAAATAAATACATACAAATAAATAACATCAAAGATAATTATTACGGAACAGTGAAACTAAAAATCTTTCCAAAAGAAATTACCAATGCTTATCAAGTTACAATCAAAAATCAACTGAAAAATAGTAATATTCTAACAACAATTAACTGAGTAGTTCCCAATATGAGATCCGATGTTCTTTTGTCTCTTACTGCCAAAAAAGTATTTGAGTGTTCCTATAAGTTCAAGTGATATCCTGTTGGTTAAGAATATATTTCCTTGGTAAATACAGTATATCCTTGTTTGTACAAATTAACTGGGAGTGGCAGTGATACAGATAATCCCAACATGTGATATAAACAATAAAATAATGGACTGAAGAGGAAACACTAGCAATTTGTTCTATATGACCATAAAATTATCAAAATATTCACAAAATGTTGAGGTCACAAAAACAAACGAATATGGGCTGTGCTCCATAAGCTACAAACAAATAATCAATTTAGATGGCCTATAGACCAATTTTCCTCTAGTCATCACCACCAAGCCTCATATGGTGCATATAAATCCTACTTTTGTGTTACTAATTGGAAAATTTCATCCAAGAACACTACGTTGAAATAATGGAACATAGGTCACACACAACTCATTCAAGGCTTTACTTAAACTTTAGAGCAATAATTACAAAAATACATTTAGACAATGAAATAATCTGGATAACCTGGAGATCTGGTTAAATGAGGGCAGGACAAACTAAATTCTACAGTATACAAAATTTTAAATAAACACCAGAAATAAATTTTGCAAAATTATCAAAAATGCACTTCCAAAATTCAACTTCAAAGTAAATTTAATTACAAGCTCACATGATATGAGGAGTGATATTAAAGGAGACTTAAGTACACTTACCAATAATTCTTAGGCTGAAATTGGTGATCTTCTATACAAGCAGTTAAAGTTATTTCATCCCCATCACTCTTCCCAAATACACTACAAATACCATGCTTGTAATGACTGGATGTATATAAGGTAAATTCAGACTCCAAAGTTGATCTCCATGACTCAGCAATTTGGTCAGGTTCCCAAGGCTGCATGGAAATTAAAAATACCTATCAGTTCAAAATCAGAAGATTTTAAAAGCAAACAAAATTCTAGAAAGCAAACCTGATAATCGGAAGCTTCTTTCCTTAAATGATCATATCTAAAACTTTGTCTTGACCTCGGATCTGCAAATCTCCCATTGCCCAAATCATTGTGTTCCGTCACCAAAACGTGATGATCAGATCCCTCAATTTTAACAGGCGTTAATTGATCTTTATTATAATGAGCAAAAGCTCTGCAAATACAAAGTTAAATAACATGATTAGGATAATTTAACAAATACAACAATAAAGCACAATCAATTTGACATACTAATCTTACACAAATACTGAAAACATGTTATTTTAGCAGAAAGAGCAAAATCCAATAACTATAACAACTTCAAAAAGCTGACTCAAAGGCAAAGTGAAACTATCCCGAAGGTACCCAAGGGGTTGACTGACTAGGGAAATAAAAATCATCTATTATATTTATGACCACAACAAGGATGAATGGTCAACTTCCTCACTTCCTACTTATTGCAAGCCTTATGCCAGAGAAGAAAAAGAGTATAAGACAAAGGAACAAATAAACCTTCTAACAGGACCTTACAAGGTCTCAGTGTTTTCTAGTATTAGGCATACTACCTGTGCCAATAGCAATAGGTGAGCCTCCATAGACCAGTATAAGAAAAACAGTAACAGACTATTAAAGTGTATTGCCATGCAGTGGTTAATCTTGAGAGAAGAGGAAGAAATAGAGGCAGACAGTCCTACTGTCCTTTAATAAACTAGCCAAGGCATGTGTACTAGGATCTGAATCAGATTGAACTGAGGGTTAATTTTCAATCATTATATTTTTTAGACCAGAATAAGTAACAGAACAATATTTTCATTATATTTTAGAACTGAAATTGCAACAAAAACTCTTTAGCTCAAATTATTCGGTACATATAAGAATAGCTCAACTTCAAGATAAATTTCAATCATATACTAAATTTAATGGGAATAGCATTATTACTGCATTTATGACAACAAATGCATATATTTAATGATGGTATAAAAACAGAATTTTTTTTGTGGGGCTTTATGGCTCGTCGATATCGAGGTCATTAGAGCCCTAAAAATCTGTACAGGTAGGGAAAATGCAGTTACGCAATAAGGAGAGTCAACATGACTCTCCCTGCATGCGGGACTTGCCGAATGACTCAACCATACCCACCAAAATCCCTCCTGAATTACAATATATTAAAACATATCTCAAAACATTGAGGACAAAAAATGAGGAAAATGAATGATACTCTAGCCCTAATAGTGTCGGGATCGAAAAGAACAAGATGTGACCAAGGAAGGTCAGGAAAGAGAAAGGAAGGAGCCTAGCACAAGTAAGTGGAGGTAATGCCAGACTCAGCTCGGGGCCCCATGTTTGCCAAACACGTACTTACTAAATGTTAAGTCCCCTGGGGGGAACAACAGATTTTAACTATCAGATCTGTGACAAAATGTAAAAAAGAAATGATTCAATAATTAATAATACCCTACAATAGTACACTTCAGAAAATTAAGAAATTCACTTTCCGTAAACACTTGAAAAAAAAATGAAAAAAAAAGAGAATTCATGTAGAATATGTTAATGCAAATTATTTTTAATCACAATTTAATAATTAAAATTATGGCACTATGTTCTTTTCTGAACTGGAATGAAGAAGAATCTTGAATTTTTCCTATTACTTTGACAGAACATGAAACCAGAGCTGGCATTCGATAATCTTCAAGGACCCTTACCAGATTTGGTCCAATATTTGGATTCAGTACTGTAGAAGCATAAGAGGGGGACAATGACTCAGAAGGATTTTAATGAAAAAAAAAAAATGCTCAGAGGGCATAATTCCATTAAGATTCTACACTTCCATAAGCATCTAAAATTTTTAGAAAATTCACTTTAGTGAAGAGTCCCCAGTCATCCTCTTTCATAAAATCAAACACCTTCAATAATATGATTGAATTTCCAAATATCAGGAAAGTGTTCTTCAGTAGAGAACGCACCACAAACTTTTACAATTCATGCCAAAGATTTTGCAAAAATTGGCAAACTACTCCATGATAAAACATCACGAGAAATAAGAAATAACACACCATCAGTACCCCAGAATTGGGATATTATAAAACAAAAAAAACCTAATCATGCATAAAAAAGGTTAGTTTAGAGACTGACATCCGGTAACAATTCTTAATTTAGCTCAAACATTTTCATCAGACTGATTCAGATAATTCACAATTAATGTTTTGAGCAATAAGAATTTTACCAAATGTCAATTCAAATTATTAAAGAAGAAAAGACCGGGAAGAAAGCAACATCAAAACCTTGCAGATTTACAGAATAAATTTTAAAATTAGTTATGGTAATTCACAAAACTAAAGAAAAATCAAATGTGCAAGTCAAATGCAAAACTGACAAGGCCAAGTGGTTCTCCTACTGGTAATAAAATATTTCTTCATTACTTTCTCTGTCCTCATGAATGGTATTCCATTCCAAAGGCAAGAGAGGGCCCAAAACCTCTATCTGCTCACCTGCCTTGGATAAGTTGGGGATAGAAAGATTTTAGAACATACAATCACACGAACTTACGGTTAGAGAGGGATTGACATATTATGCGTATCTTTCAACACAAAAAGAGAAGTAAAAACTTTAACCATTTAGAAAGGGAATCAGAAAGCTCTTTCGATTGAGAAATTCTGAAAAGTTTCAAAGAACAGATTTGTTCAGCAGAAAACTAGCAGAACTCAAGATTGAAAAACTGAAATAAACACTACCTTGTCAAAAATTGAGGAAGTGACCAACAAATACTGTAGGCATAGAAATTATGAACACACAAGTTAAGTGACCAGTATAAAATTAATGAAAATCATACACCAAATACATAATTCCACTATTTTCTTCGTCTCTTTTACACTTCATGCATAATTTTTCACCAGATTCAATTTTTACCACTAGTCAAAGACAGGTTATTCTGCTAGTTATGATTCTGTGATTTAGTTAGAAGAAAAGGTCACTTTTGACCCAACTGGCCTTTCATATACACCCACAACACATGCTTGTGCATAACCATAAATGTATAATACCTCATCCCTTTGAAAATGGTGCAATATGTAAAAAAAATAATAAGTAAGTAAATTATACATAGTTACTACCTTGTGACTTACAATTTTCTCGATCAAGTAACTAATCACAAGTTACAGCCAAGAAGTAAATTTCAACACCACCAGCTAACCAAAAAGAATAATCCATAATAATAGTTCATAGAAATGTATAGCTAATTTTCATGCATATACATGAATTTCAGTCATTGAAACAACTAAATTCCCCTGAATAAATTTTTACACGTACACTGTTTCAAAAACATTCAAGTATTTCAAATGTCAAAAACATCTAACAAAAAATCAGCACAGTTCCAGGGGTAGGTTGCATGATTTCTCAACCTCTCTTTAACAATTTTTTTTGCAAGAATTTGACAATAACACAAGCATGATTTATTCATAAACATTGTTGTATTGACCAAGACATACTACAATTAACCGAGCAGGTAATCAATAAGCTTTTAATGCAATAAAAATCATTAAAAACAAAATAAATTTTGTAAAATATAACAGAGAATGGGAGCAGAAAATATAAAAAATACTACTACAAAATATCAAGTTTAATAAAAATGTTCATGCAAAACTTTTCAGAAAGACTGGAACTTGAAAAATGTTAATAAAATTAAGTACGGTACAAAAAGATTTTTATATCTCTATACATGCATGGTAATGGTGAGGTATAGACAATTTCATCCGAGTAAGACAAGTTATAACAAGTTCGAGTTGTTTTTTATTATTAGAAAGCTTTCTTGGCTGCATAGCAGCCATTGTCAGTAACATACACTGGGTTCAGCAAAATGTTGTTGGCACTTGCTCTACTTAATTGGATGATCCAATAAATGAACTCAACTTGCAATTATCATATTTGGGCAAATATCAAACAAACGTATTACCAAACTCATGCATCCAAAGAAAGTATTTTAATTTTTAACATACCCAGATGCACCCTCCTTAAGTAAACTGTCATTGTTGAGGAGAATTCTTACATCTGAAAAAAGAATTATTAACAATCATTAACAAATACACAAGACATCAGGATTAAAATAAAAATGAAGTCTCTTTATTTCTAAAAAAGCATATTGGTTTACATGGAGTCACACAAACAAAAACCTTATGTAAATACTTCAGAGAAAACATACATAAACTCTGTTCGAACTTAATCTTTCATACCATCTTCCAAAATATTCTGCACAAAGCTTGCAAGACTTATCAAAAACTACACAAGCTGATTAAGTCCATAAAAGAAGCTACAGTAACTTAAACAAGCACTTAGAACAGATTTTTCTGAGTAACTCTTTTATAATGAAATGTTAATTATGCATTATAGGACAAAAATTATGGAAAGAGTGAATTAAGACTAGACTTTGTCTGTAGAACACTACTTTACTTACGAAGTGCATTATTTAGAGGATTTAAAAGAAAAATAACTTCAAAGAGTTTAAACAAAACTTTCAAGCAAATGGACAAAGCAATGTTGATTTTCTAGACAATTTAGTTGTGATTTACAGATAGAGAAACCACAAAACTTTAAATAAATTAGCAAAATAAACAAACGTATTTCTTCAAAAACTTAAATATACACATTGTTTACATTAATAAATAATTTTAATTCTTCAGTCAAAAGGTATTCAAAATCAATATATAAACAAAGATTTCATGGCTGAAAAAAACAACACCGGCCAACAGATATTTTATCGGAAATTGGGTTTTTTGTATCACCATGAAAGCATACACATTTAGCATGTTCTCATGACGTAGTTCATCAAAAATCCAACAGAATAAGGTGATGTGGTCTTTTTCCACAAAACATAACGTGGCCTATTTCCACTAAATATAACTTAGTTCCCCTTAATGTAACTTGTGTAGTTTTTAAGCAACAATTTATGCAATTCTTATAAAGTTAAAACTGTGATACATCAAGTTTCACAAAACATAACCAAAGACATACCATTAAAAACTTCATTGAATTCTCCTGGTGGGGAATGTAGTATAAAATCTGATACTATTCGCACCTGAAAGAAAGTAACAACTAAGTTATTCAGTCAAAATTTACATTGATTAGCTAAAACTTTACCTAATTCTACAGATAAATAAAACAAGAGGTACAAAACAAATTGCCAACACCGTCAAAAGCTAATATTAAATTAATATTTGGGACAACATGAGATAACATGAAATGCATGCATTACTCCCATTTTAGATTACAAACAAACATCACTGGACAGCAATCGCAATGAATTTAGATACCATAAAATCGCGAAGTTCTTCCACACGTGATCAGATAGACATCACACGACTTTTCAGCTTTCCAAAATATCATGCCCACACATTTCGCAGCCGGATTTGACAAGGGCAACGCCCCACAGTCACAATACTGTAACTCATACAAATAGTAAAAAATCGTAACACGAATGCCTTACCGTCAAAATTGAAAATCATTTTCTCATTATACGGACGAATTCCAGAAGATAAACAATTCAAAATAAAAGATCGATCCAAAATAAAGCGTTAAATTAGCAAATGAAAAAACAAGGAATAGTTTGAAACACACAGGCAAATCATTTTAACTTGAAACAATACATATGCATTTATCATGTATCACATGAAAACAGGTAAAAGTGAAAGTATTAAATTGCAATACCTTCTCAACATCAGATATCACATCATCACCATCTGCTGCCATTTTTCCTCCGTACTCCTCACACTTGTCCAAGTTGCTCGTGGTAAGAATACGGAAGATTATCGAAGGTTGCCAACTTAAACGACAGAAGGCGTGCTTAGCACTGTTAGTTGATGATTCAGCTCGCAACTATTGCCTAATATTAATTGATAAATTATCGTAATCGTTCTAAACAACAAGAAGTATCTCCTTTAAGTAAATAGAACATGACTGATACGACGTACCAAATTGGAAGCAGTGAAAAGTACACTGACATCTGTCAGAGTACTTAAGTTCAGATAGGATAGCTTGTAAGTAAACGCGTTAGCTTTATTCTTAGACGGAAACCGTAGAATACCGTAACACAATAATACCGAGAACGTCGGTAAAGGGAGTTTTTGCACAGCGTACATGCGAGTTATCGTTTACGCTATGCACCTGCAAGTTACTTCTGCTTATGCTCAGAAGTTAGGGGTTCACAAACAGATTACAGGGGTACATCAGGGGTTACAATCTCCCATAAAACCCTTCGGTGACAAATTCACGCCATCTACTTCGAGAGGCAGGCAGGAGAACTAATTCACTGATGTCACGTAAACGCATGGCGCTTCTTTCAAAACGGGGTATTCTACCCGAGATTTTAATTCATTAAATTCGCATTGAATGTACATTTTTTGCTATCAACCAAGGAAGTTACAAAAACTGTAATTAAATGTAAAAGCAAAAAATCGCTAATAAATCCTCAACCAACATATAATTATAACAATTAATGAGAAAATGGAATAAATAGTAATAAAATTACACAAACACATGACTGTATTGAAAGCAAGTATTTATTATACAAATATTAATCATGGATACAGAAAGGATACACACAAAGGTTCCAGGATAAAGTACAGAAAATAAATTTAGCTACTAGAAAAGAAAAACATTACGAATAGCTGTAACATACACAATTGTGACAAAATTGAGAACATTTAAAAAATAGTTCCATTACAAATTAAACCTACTTGTGAATACAGAGATAAAGCATACTACTCTGCCTAGACTTATTGCAAATAAGAAAATGAACTTTTTGAGGGTTCACATAAAACAAAAAAAAACTTTGAGTACAAATTAGAAATGAAAGAATTACAAATAATTGTGGATACAGAGATAATATACACACCACTGATTATATAGATAATATTTAAGAAATAGTTATATTACAAATTAAACCTACTTATGAATACAGAGATAATGCAAACTACTCTGCTTAGACTGATTACAAATGGGAAAATAAAATATTTGTGGATATACATAAAACATAATAGAGTTATGTGCCCCCTGGGAATAGAGAACAAATAAGAAATGAAACAATTACAAATAATGGTGGATAAAGAGACGATATACACACTAGTACCTATATTGAGGAAATTTAAGACTGATAGGAATGAGGTATAATGTAAAAAAATCAATAATGACTTAAACCTAATTAAGATTGTTTATTTCAGAATTTTGTTATTATGTCTGAGGTAAACAAATCTTTAAAAAATCAGAATAATTGCAATTAATGAAGTAACGGATACAAAGGGCACGTACACAGCTGTGTCAGAAGACAATAATTGAAAAATAAATATGTCAATACGGAGCAGAGTAAAGAAATATTTCAGTTGCAAATAAATTATAAATACTAAGGTAACTTGCACAACTGTGTCTAGATTGAGCACACAAAAAAATAATAATACTAAAAGTAACAAAAATTATGGAAACAAGGATAATTTACACCTCAATATCATACACATAAGATTGCTTCTCTATCGCTATTTCAACACCAATGTTTGTTCTAAATACGGTGCTTCCCGTAGATGTAATTGTTCAGGAAATTGTTCCGTTATCAAGTTCTTCAAGAACACTTACAGGATCAAAGCTTGATCCCATTTCTTCTCATATTATCCTGATAAGATTAGTTAAGTAAGTTGTCAAAGCAAATTTCTTTAAATCATGTCTAACATACATTTCCTCTGGAAAATGCTCCGGACGAACTATTTACTTCTTGACATCAGCATTGGAGTTTTCTGCAATTGAAATAAATAATAATTGCAAAATTTCCATGACAATTATAATAAACGTGATAAGACTCAACAGTGCAAGAAATTGTGTTAGTAACTTACTATAAAGAATCAGTAGGGTAATTTTGGGCAACCACTTCTTGCTTTCTGGTTTGGCATTTTTCCCCCCGAAGTATGCCATTCATGAACATAGATACACATAAATAAACACAAACTAGAATTAAGGCACGAACAGGGCACGAATATCTCATTTTCGCCTCCATGCTGACACCCTCAAACAACACCCTCCAACAGCTGACATCAGACCAACCGTCGATGCTCAGTGCGAACTCATTTCAACTCTACTGCATAGGCCACCGTGGCGCTACATACTTCGCCAGTGATCTGGGAACTAACGATATGTCACATGAGCATGTGTCCCCTGGGGTACACTAACTCACACCTTCTAGCGTACTAACTCTCCTGTGTACTAACTCTCCTAGCGTAGTACGTTGCAACGCCTCTGTTTGCGTATGACGTTAGTGATATTCTAGTGAACGAGGTCATGGCGGATTCTGGTCTGGATTGGAGGCTATGTTGATATTGTTGCGTCCCGCCAGGGTACGAATCAACAAGTACAAGTATAAACTCAACAAAAGGTTTATTGTCTCAGCTGTTACAAGAGAACAATCTTGTCCGAGCCAGGCGGACTACAGAAAGTACCAAAAGCGTAGCCAAGTCGTCTTCCGAAAGTCCAAGCAGTCCAATGTTCCGATGTCCAGAGAGAGATCCGTAGGTGAAAGCAGCGTCGTCGTCGTCGTCGTCGTAAGGTTGTAGATCGTGGAAACTTGCGTGATTAGCTCGGTTCACTCCGCTTCTCTCTTCGCCTGCTGTGCCGTGTCGCTGCCCTTATGTACCCACCGCCCTGGTAGTGGTGGCGGTAGCGGCGACCTGCCGGCCGGATGGCGGCGGAGGCGGTGGCCTGCGCAGAAGGCCCCTGCGCAGGCTGCGCGCGCCCGGCACGACGTTGGTCGGGGCGGCCCGAGATGCCCCGATCGTTGCCGTGATGGCGGCAAGTATGATTTGTGGTATGCATACCACAGATATGTGAGAGGGTATGCAAGAGATTTGTTGGTATTTTGTGCCGTATGAGCACGTTGGTGTACTTACAGCACAGTTTAATTGTGTAGGCTTACATAGAAGTAGTTTGTTTGGGTTTACAATTTTTATTATGTCTATTTAAGGTGTCTGTATCTCTCGCACATTGGTTTATGTGAGGGAAATCCGAATGCTGACTGCTTCGAAGAGACCAAAACTCGCTCTGAGTACCTTAGCCCCTCCAAGAGGGTTTGCAAGTGAGAGGGTGACACTGAAAGCAGTATCTTCTGTCTCATGTGTCCACGGACAACCGACAGCAGAGACGGTTGAGTCTATTTATATTTAAGTCTATGGTTGATAGTAGTTGACACTATGGTCGACCAATATTTAAATATCAGATGTAAGCCTTAAGTAAACACGTTTTATTGGTAATATTACGTGCATATAATAAATATGCTAGAGCGACAGGAAAAGATAATTAATACTTGTTTTGACAGTATTACGCATTTGCATTAATAATTCATAAATTAACCGGACAATTTTCTTCACAAAATGTCAATTTGATAAATTTTGTAAACACAATTAATATATATGTTATGCACTTTGTGAATTCAGTTCACATATTCAACAAAAGTTTGTACCTTATTCGCTTTGGTAATATGAATTATGGATATTTCAAAACATATATAGCACTGCCACTATATAGCACTGGTGTTCCATTACCCTAAGGATTGTGTGTGGTATACGAGGGGGATCCAAAAAATCGGACTGAGAACGCGCTGCGATTCATAGACGTAGTAGAGAGTTCACCTGCTAGATAGGGTTAGTAGTGACCTTCACGAAACAACTGACCAGACAGCGTCAGTTTCTAGGTTAACATTTGATCGCAGTGTTTTGTTTCTCTTTTTGTTGTTGTGTTCCGACTGCGAAGTCATTATGGCATATTTAAAAGAACAAAGAGTGTGTTTGAAATTTTGTTCCCTGATTGAAAAATCGGCAACAGATACTTACCGAATGCTTCAACAGGCTTTCAAGGAGAATGCTATGAGCCGCACACATGTTTTCGGGTGGTTTGGGCGCTTTAAACGTGGTGAGATGAGTGTTGAAGACCATGCTCGTTGTGGGAGCCCTTCAACATCTCGATGCGATGAAAACATTGAAAAAATCCGCCAAAAAATCAACGAGGATCGTCGTTTTACGATCGACGAAATTTCAGAAGGTACAGGCGTGAGTTGGAGCTCGTGCTAGCGGATTTTGACTGAGGACTTGCAAATGAGACGTGTTGCCGCTAAAATTGTTCCTTGTCTTTTCAAACAAAATCAAAAAAACATTCGATTAAATTTGAGTCAGGACTTGAAAAAAGAGATTGAAAGTGATCCGAATTTTTTGACCAAAGTCATTACAGGTGATGAGAGTTGGTGTTATGACCCAGAAACCAAGCAAACGTCAAGCCAGTAAAAGACTCCCAACTCCCCCACACCAAAAAAGCAAGACAACTGAGGTCGAATGTGAAGACGATGATCATTATCTTTTTTGATGTTCGTGTAATTGTGCATCGGGAATTTGTTCCCCCTGACCAGACTGTTAACCAGCACTTGTATTTGGATGTTTTAAGACGTTTGTGACAGGATGTGCGGAGGAGACGCCCGGAACTTTGGCGATCAGGTGACTGGTGTCTTCATCACGACAACGCCCTCGAACACAGCCTTACGAGTGAATCGCTATTTGGCCTCTTAGGGGTGGACTGTCATTCCCCTCCCTCCTTATCCGCTAGACTTAGCCATGTGCGACTTTTTTCTGTTCCCGAGAATGAAGAAAACTCTCAAAAAGAAACGTTTTGATGATGTGGAGGCGGTAAAAAAAACTTCGCAAAGGGCACTGGACGATATCAAAGCTGAAGAGTTCCAGAGGTGCTTCAAACAGTGGGAAAAAGACTTGATTAGTGTATCGCATCTAATGGAGAGTACTTTGAAGGTGACTGAGAGAAGTTTGTAAGAAAGTTGATAAATACATCTTTTATTTTTATAAATCCATTTTTTGGGTCCCCCCTCGTTCGAGTATGAGGGTAATTTTTACTCATCGGAACGTTTTCAAAGAAATTTACGAATCTAAATGCCTTCCGGTTTTGCACCCAGTTGCACCAGTAACTATCCCAAAGTCATAAAAAGGAACAATTTGTTACGACAGAAGAATTCAAGCTTTTTTCCGGCTCCTAAGATTAGCTTTGTTTATTCAATTCAGACTTTGTAAATAACACGAAAAAAATGTTATAAACTTTTTTCCATGATTTTTCCCATTTTTGAAGATTATCTAGGACAAGTGTATAAGTTTGTAGAACGATTCGACATAGTTATGATAAGGTTAGAAGTTTTCGCAGAATGAGGTGTTTCTCAAGAGTATTCGCTAATGATTCAGCTAGAGTACCCACTAAGGATATAGCTACGGTATCCGCTAAGGATACGGCTAGGGAAGCCGGTGAGGATACATCCACCTTCAGCCATAGAACTCACGTTGAGAAAATAGTGCGGAACATTTTTCCTTACATTGGCGTAAATATGATGAACAGCGAATAAATATTTTACATTCGGAACTGGATTAATAACAGTGTTTTCTTACAAGCCGTGCGTGAACCACATTGAAAAATATGGCTATCAGAAATGATTCTAAACCAGTGAACAAATTTGGTAATGCTAGATTTATACATCTTACGGTACCACATATCTCACAGAAAATGCATGACGATTGAAAAAAATATTTGCCTCAAACAAATGTAAAACGCTCTCGAGAACCAAGCATGTTCCCCTAAAACAATTTCCAATTCCAACGAACGCATTTGTACGACTCCCAACCAGCTACTACCAATTTAGTACTAAATCCAAATCTTCGTCACTAGTGTCCTGCTTGCCTTAGCTTCCGAGTTGCATTCTGTGTATCAACGTTGTAATTCTATTCTGCATACGTCGATGCATAGACGTAATATGAAAGCGATCTGTAGTGTGCGTTGTCCGTAATAACGTGAGAGAGAAGATACTATTGGAGACCATCCTCTCTGTCGAACATCCACGTGGAAGGGGGTAATGTATTTAAGCGTAACGACAAGGGAACAAAAATCAACAGGCAGAGAAGGGAATCAAGTTCCTCCATGCAAGTCGATATGTGGCAAAGGCAGAGATCCCAAATATTTTCCCCTTCCTACCACCGGTATATAAGATCGTTGGGTCTGTAACATACATAAATCTATGTACCGACCCTTTTCCGTTAATATACTTTCAAGCGTGTTGCAAGGATGGCGTGAAGGCGCTTGGCACTAAACTCCGACTACATACTTGTTCCACGATTGGCGCGATAATACTTGACCCTAGACACTGATCACATGGTTATATCACGATTGGAGTAATAATACTTAGCATGATGAAGCAAAAATTCAGTTAAAGCTATCCTTGACATACTCATACGTGCTATCTAAGTCGAATCGTTACTTACCTACAGTTTTCCAGATTAACGATGCATCGATATCCGGCGTGGAATCTGTTCCAACTTCGGAGCTTCGCTTATAGGACAGGTAGGCAAACTAAGATGTTGGGAGATATGTATCACGTAGGAAATTGTAGGTTCAAATCATGGGCTTGTACACGACATAGATCTAGCAATCTTATGTACCTATTGTGAGGAGGGGAAAATAAGTTTGGGATCTCAGTCTGTCGCATATCGACTTGTATGGGGAACTCGATTCCTCTCTCTGACTATTGACTGTTGCGCACAAATGCCTTAAACCACAGCCGACTTCACACACAAGCCGGAAGGATGAAATGGCAACGCTGTGAAGACGACTGTGTTCTGTGGTTGATTTCTTTTGGATTCTTTGCGTTCCAACAAGAAATAACGAGTTGTCGCGCATGGTGATATATTTACCTCAAAATATTCACATTTACACGTTTCTGCGAGCACAGTAAGTAATATAATTTGCTATCAGTTGAATATCTGTATTATTCTTTATAGGATTTCAGAATTGGAGTTTGCAGACAATGCTTATACGTTCCTACATGTAAGGTTAGAATGTGGCGTTTTATTTGTGTTTCATCGTATAATGTAATAATTTTAATTACATTCCTTTTCTTATTATCTTTATATACAGATGCCGGACAAATGTTATGCCGGACTGCCAAAGCAACTACAAGTCAACTGATGATTATGTCACAGTATTCAGATTTCCTTCTGATTCTGAACAGCATATGGCGTAGCTTAGGAGTATTCCCAGAAAGGATTGGAGTCCCTCTAAGAGATCAGTTGTCTGCATCAAGCATTTTCAGGAGAAAGACATAGTTTTATTTGATGTTTATAAAAACACAGATGGCAGTGAGAAGGACTTTCTTCGGGCTCGCCCCAAACTAACTGATAATGCAATACCTACAATTTTTC
Organism: Laupala kohalensis; assembly: GCA_002313205.1. Lineage (NCBI taxonomy): Eukaryota > Metazoa > Arthropoda > Insecta > Orthoptera > Trigonidiidae > Laupala > Laupala kohalensis. Next base: position 104,623 of record NNCF01126649.1, on the reverse strand, counting down.
CGAATCTGCCAAAATATTTAAGCCAACCATGCAAAGATCAGTGTCGAAGAAATCCAGAAGAAAGAAGAAAGATTGAGGATTTAAATAAATGAAATCAGCAGTGATTGCCTGATGACGTAATAAAGGGATTTGATAATTTTGAGGTTAAGCTCAGCGGATTGAATGGGTGGTATCATGTTTTGGCGACCAATATATTATGTATATATAGAATATCATTGAAAATAATACCTAGTGTTATTACTAGCATAACAATAAACAATAACCTTGTAAGTCAAGTGTGTTGGTGGTAAGATAATGGATGTTGAGTCCCTATTGGGTATTACCTTCAACTTTAAAACTCACCAGATGGTCTCAGTTACAAAACATACTGCCAAGGTATTTACATATTGACATCAATTCTGAAGAAAGTACTACAAACAGGTTGGCTAAATTGAAAGATTGTGTAGCTAATTTAAAAAAAAGGTGGTTGTTGATGTGAAACAGGTAGACTTTATTTGTAAGCAAATTAAATTGTGTGACATGAGGAGACGTTCATATTCTGTTGATATAATGGTTTATTCATATTTGATATGTCAACAGACCCTTGCTGTACACCGTGCGGTACGCGAGAACAATATTCTTTGTTTAGCGCATCCTAAAAAAACTTCTAAGTTTGTTGTCCTCTTTCAACATTTCACCACATAATGATTTCCATACCAGTCATTTTTAACAGCTGTTGCAAGCAGACTTATTTCCGAGGTTTACGAACCAAAATTTTTGAAGGCAGGTAATCAGAAGAGAATTTTTCAGGAACTTCTTAGACGAGAAGTAGAATTATATTCTGAAGGTACCCTTTCATTTCTTGTTCATGACTATTGTATGTGTGGAAATCGATTTATTAATATTTATGTTAATGTAAGTAGTTCAATCAGCAATATACTGATAAACGTTTATGTGAAACTAAAAAATGATTCCAAGGCAGCTGCAAAAACCAGTGTTAAGAAAATAAAGTTGTCCGTGTTTCAAGGAATGTGATTGAATGGGTGTCCAACCGACTCCATCGAGGACACATTATTTATATTTGTTAAAGAAAGTGTGTTGTGAGTTTTCTGTACAGAAATCAGTGTTAAATAGCTGTGATATCAGTAGATGATTATATATAGTGTTGCTAAGTGGTACGGTGACGAGAATGTGAGATTAATTTGTAAATATAATTATGTGTGTACCACAAGTCTTCCTTTTTCTTTATTTCAGCAGCCTTGAACATTATTTTTAAGACCTATCATATTTAATAATTTTTAGATGAATCACATATTCATTTGAAAGTAACGATCGCTAATGCTTGATTATAAATGTTATTAGTTTTGGATAATAAATACTTGCTACTTTCGAGTTGACTTAGCCTCTTTAGATGTTAATTAAAATCAGTAATGGGGAAGCAGACCAACACCAGCAGGGACTGAATAATATCTTACACAATGCCAGCAGCTGACAGCAGGATATCGGCACGTTTAGGTCGCAGAGCAGTGACGTCACTTTCTCCGTGTTACGGTCGTGTATCCTCGGTGGCATCGGCCCACAGCAATGTATAAAAACTAATAATGTTTGATAATAAATAATGAGAAAATGCTATACATTTTATTCATTGTGTTACATGTTCTCCAGTTTCTTTGGCTTATAAGTATAACTAGGAATTAAAATTGTCATTTTGTTTTCTTGGATTTGAGTAATTCTGGGCTTCATTAATTTGAGTATAAAGATAACCATTGAAGGAAAATCCAGAAAGTATCTGAAGGTTTTGTCGAGTAGTGTAATTTATCACAACATTAAGTTATTTCATCAGGTAACAAACAGTATTGCATTCCCCACCCCCCAATAAATGTTAAGGACCCAATTTTTCAAGTATAATTCTACATTGACCCCATATTTCAGTCGGTAGAGCATCTTCCTGCTGGGCTAGGGTTATATACTCGAAATATATCTTAGCATGCGTTAAAAATATATCGAAAGCAGCATTTGAGCCGCTACAGCGAAAATGTCCCAGGGAGGCCGTTTAGCGTGTGCAGATGCAACGTTGCCAGCGTTGTCCTTCCAGCTTGTGTAAAGTCAGCTGTGCTTAAACCCTCCAAGAGGATGTGTGACAGAGAAATCGATACCCAACAACTTCTCACTCATGTTACGACGGACGACCCACAGTACAGACTGCTGGGTCTATATGATACATAAGTCTACGGTTCAAATCCGCCAAAGACGACGCGCTTTTCTGTGTATTTTTTAATCGTAATTTTTGTTGCTGTACTTCTTTAACCTTTTGCAGGAAACATTTTGTTAAACCTTTTCTAAGAGTAAGGACAATTAACACGAACAATGCTGCTTAAAAATGCTTACCTTGTAATACTTTGAAAATATTTTATACCACATGATCATACTTAAACAACGTTGGAAAATGGCAGGTGCCGACGCTACCCCGAACGGGAGCCTGTTATATCTAAAAAGTCCAAACGGAGTGTTTACCACGAGCAATATTGCAGACTCCTTGTTGAGTGGAATTTGCAGATATGCCTCGGTCATATGAAATTTTCTAAATTTTTGACCTGATAATTTATGAAAAAGCTCTTCGGCGCGCGGAATAGGAAACTGATCCACCAGCCACTGGACATTAATTGTACTTTTAAAATCGCCACACATGCGAATCCCTCCATTTTTCTTCCTGACTAGGATTAGGGGTGTAACCCAATTGTTCACATCAACCCGAGTCAATACCTTCTGCCCGAACAAGCGCTCCAACTCTGATTTAACCAAATCTCGAAGCGCTATTGGAGCTGAGCGAGACTTGCAAAACTTCGGTCTGCTTCCCTCGCTAAGTTGGATGTATGCCTTGTACTTACTGCACTCTCCTAACTCTGTTGAGAACACTCCTGGATATTTAGCAACAATTTACTAAATTACCTGTGGCTGTTCTGGCGGCTGCACGTTATGCATTCCTTGTACCGTGAAACGCAATGTCTTGAAGGAATCCATTCTGAGAATATTGGCCATGTCATATCTACCCACTACTATAACATTGAACTTCTTTGTAATAGACTTACTTTACTTGAACTTGCAGCCGTCTTTTAATGTTGATAACTTGTTTAGCAAATCCGTACAATATTGCGTTAACTTTGTGGCATGTCGGAGACCCGAGTGCTTCGTACACATGTAAATTCACCAATGTGGCGGACGCGCCAGTGTCAAGTTGAAATTGGATAAGTCTCTCCTTGATGTCCAAATCAATCATTATTTTCTCTTGGGCATCGCCTGGCATAATAGCGAGACATTCGATAACATCTGTTTCCATGGAAGTGTCTTCGTTAGTCGTAATTCTACTTTCGGTATTGTGTTGACGGCAGACTTCTCACAAATGGCCCAGTTTGTTACACCGGAAACAAATTGCTTTCCTGAAACGGCAATCACTCCTGTCATGTTTCGAAAAGTCATGCCTACATGATTTCAGTCTTTCTGGTTGTGCCTGACTGACACGTTGCTGCTGTTGGTTTCTGTTCTGCTTCCTATCTGTTCGCGGCCTAACCCGTACCAGAGCAATTTCCGTGTCAGTCGTCATCTGCCTAGCTGCTTGCTGTCTGACCTAATTAGAAATCGCTATTTTAACTACTTCATCTAAGGACGGGACAGTTCGTTGAAGGGATTCTAACCTGATTTTCTCTTTGGGAGTATCCATCACCTCTACATCTCGAATGAGTGAATCCGTGTATGACATCATACACGATCCCTCTTGGCAGAGAAAATTGCATGCCTTCGCTAGTACTTTTAACTCCGCAACCCAATGGGCATGTGTTTGACCTTGTTTCAATCGACATGAAAAGAAACGGCACAAAGCGGCCACAACATGCGGTTGTTTACTATGAAACTATTTACTTCCATGTAGCGTAAGGTGACTCCGTGATGTCCGTCTCCGTGCTGACTTTACGAAGAAGCTCACAGGAACTGTTACCTACACCATTGAGGAAGAAGGTTCGCTTCTGTTGTTTGCTTGTAACGTTATATAACGCGAAGTGTTGATCTAGCCGAGCCATACAAGTCTCTTTCTACTTACTACACGCTGGAAATGGTGGTAGCATCGCCTGCTGTCGTTGTTGCTGTTACTTTAGCAACGCCGTCAGTACTTGTAATGTAGCGTCCATCTTCTGGGTTTTTTTTCTCGTCGCCTTTTGTGTTATAACACAAAGTATTCTTAAGTATTTAATGAACCAAACAAAACATTAAACTTAAATATTTAGAGTAAATATATTTACCTATAAATGAACGAAAGAAAATGTCTGTCTTTTCCGGTCGTAGACCAATGCTAACACAAGCACTCACACTTCCGCGGTTACTAATCGCGAACTTCAATCCGTTTGCCAGATATGGTCGGCTCTCGTAGTGCAACGTCCTTACCCGTGGCTTCGGAGTATTCATGGCAAGACGCAGGGGGGGGTCCGCGTCGTTGCCTTCCGCGGTGCGACCGGCGAGCTCGGTTGTCGGTCGATGCCTGCTGCTCTGAGACTGCCGCACCGCCCTTAAATACTGGCGCGGCGCGAGGGTCGCAGATAGGGCGAAGACTCGCCTCTCAAGCGTGACGAAATGCTGCTCCGCAGAACCCCAGCATGCGCTCTGTCGATGTGTCGCCCTACCACATCCCGCGGCGCGCTATTTGGATGCGCGCACATCCGAACAGTTCCTACCTATTTTTCCGCCCCAAGTAATTCAACATTTTGCCGCCTTCCCAGTGGAGACGTAACGTAAGGGAGTCCTGGGAGTAGGGAGGGACTGAAGTGTCTGGAAGCTTGGTAGGTAGCATTTAATTATCATTACATTTAATCTTGAATGTATGAAATGAAATACTCTGTAGTCGATCTCGCAACTGCATGGGGAGTCATTAAACAATTACAATACAAAAGAAGATTTGTAATGTATGAATTGAAAAAAATGTAATGAAACGTTTTTTAGATACACTGCAAAAATATCATCTTAAGCCCCTGTAACAGCGTCACCTACAGGACCGGATATTCTGAAACTACGAATGAATATTTCATTTAACACAGGATAGACAATTTGGAGCGATATTTTCCTGCTCAGGAATGAGACGATATACAAGGAAAATTACCCTTCGCACGAGCCGTTGCTGGTTGCTGCAAGCGGACGAAGGAGTGCTTGGTGAAAGGTGTATTTGTGATATTTTAAAACTGTCCAGAGACTATACCTTTGTTTAACTCAAACATTTTGCCCTTCACTTGCTTCTCCCTCCCTCGTCACGTGGTCCGAAGGGAGCTACTTAAGGCGAAGCATCTTGTGGGTCGAGAGATTCACATTTGGCAGAGGGGTGAATCCAAGCCCAATCAAGGCGATCGAGAGAGATACGGAGGTATCTCGCTATGAGATATTCCGGATGAGTATTCTCATTAGAGACCAGTCGGTGACTTGGCCTAGAAGGGTTGTGAGCAGCAACTTGGGGTCCTTGTGACCATATCGTCAGATAAGAAGGGACCAGGTGCGCTTCGAGGAGGAGGCGTTTCATGGCGCCGGGAAACGAGTTTACTGTGGAAAGGGCCCGTGTTTTGGTGGTTGCGGTCAACCCGAGGTGATCGCTTCGAGCGAAAAGGTGTAAGTTTAATCAGAACGAACTCTGGGTTATCAGATGAAATTCATGTTTGTTTTGGCGAGGAAAATCTGTAAAATCCATTGTATGTTTACTTCGGTAACTCATTCATTTCCATTCCTCTACAATATTGTTTCAGACCAGAATTTCGTATTTTTTCCCATCTCACCTTCACATNATATTGTTTCAGACCAGTATTTCGTATTTTTTCCCATCTCACCTTCACATTCACTTTTATTGATTAAATTTCAATTTTGTTAATTGAACTATTTTGTGTTTAAATCTCTCTCGAGAGAGTAGTGGCAGCGAGGAACCGTATGAGTGGGAAGGAATAAAATTCAACTAACAAACCGCCAAAAACCCTCCCGTGGTGGTTTGTTACAACCCCTTAATTTTATTTTATACGAACAAATTTGCATTTTGAGTATAGGGGTCTCTTTTGGCTCAATAGATTACAATCTTTCTCAAAATAACGAGAGTTCATGGTTTTTCGTTTTTTGTTTTAAAAATTAAATAAAAGTAAAGAGTTCAAAAATTGTTTTTGTTTCTCATCGGAAAATAGATATTTATAACCTCTATGAATGTTTCAAAATTATTTTCAAACTTTTCGAAAAATTGTCAAACATTTTCACATTTATGTCCAAAATCTGGTGTCCGCTAATTTTTTTGCGAGGGGAAGACCGCCAGAGAACGCTACGCTACTCTCTCCTCCTGCATATTGAATTTGACTTAAAAATTCATGTTGTCAAATAGATTTTTCTACATCAGCTGGTAAGTAAAACCGTTTGTACAATAGTAGAAAATTAAACAATTACTTCAATAAATTGATACGAAATTCATTTATTTTTTTAATAAAATATATTAGTATTGATTATTAAAATGCGACCATACATGATTTCCAATATTTTTGATAATGAAACCTTTGAGTATGTAACGTAGTGTAGCCACAAAGCGACCGTTAGTTGAAACTTGTGAATTCTTATTTTAACGTGTAGTGAGTCTTTGTGGAAATACTTTTCTTCGTCAGGAATTCGACGCTTAAAGTGAAAGGCCGCTGAGTGGTGACTCCCTTGAGGTGCGCTTGTTGGAATACAATGGCCAGAGAAGCGTCGGTGTTTTTTTTTGGGAAGAGAAAGGGTCACGCCGTCGTACGTTCGGCTCGCAAACCGCTTGAGTGCTGAGAGCAAAGTGCGCGTTGAAGCAGGTCATGTGACTGGCTGTCGCTATATAACGGGACGCCTCTTGGTGCCTCGCTGGCTCACACGTAGAGGGGTGAGTCCACGCGTATGCCATTTTTCGATCGAGGGCGATCTTAGAAAAACCTGCGGGTTTCTATAATACCGTATGTTGGTATTAAATGAGTCGCTGCGGTAACTCGAGATCACACGAGTAGATTGACTGTGTCGTAGAAGTCTCTTAAAGATTTGTGGTGGGATTGCTGTGATATTCCCAGAACTCAAGGGTGCGAAAGTTAAAATATTCAGATGTAATAAACTCAAAGAGTATATCAGTCAACTTTTTTCAGTTCTATTGCTCTGATTGTTCTTTCCAGTACTAAGTAATTTAAACTTAACCACTCACTTGAAAGTATTGTAATATTGTATTGTATATTTATATTTATTTCTTTATCATTTAAAATTGCGCTACAGAACATTCATTCTTTTATTTTATTAAATGTTATTATTTTAATATAATTGTTTGTTCTGTTTCCCAGTTAATTCGGGGTGGTGGCAGCGGTACTACATCAGGGGAAGAGCAATAACACAAAGAGTGGTACTTCATCGAAGTGTGACACCCGTTGGTTGCCGTATACTCTGACATCCACCGTTGCCACTTAAATATTACTATGACGTAGTCGCTAGTGCACCTACCACGTCACTAGTAAAGGATTCGTTGTTCTCGCTGCCACCAGCTCGGTTTCCCGAGCAACCAAACTCACGAGTAATAATAATAAATAATGGTTTATTATAAATTACATAAAATCTGACTTGGTTATAAACTCCAACTCCCAAAATCATCTATACAGGAAATGATCTTTGTCTAGAAAAAATCTTGTTATATAAAATATAGCTGCATCTCGCACCTAGCACTGAATACATTAATCTGACGCTGCGGCCTTAATGAAACAAACTGGTCTACATGACCAAAACTTATGACAGACGCTAAACAGCGCTGACGGATCTCTATACGGTCCCTTGTACAGAAAGAATCCCCGAGAGGGTGCACACCTCTCAATATATCGGGTTTCAGATGTCACGTGATCAGCGACTGACCACGCTTTCACCACCCCCAGACCGGCATCTTCCAGGAATACCGAGGACGCGCCGTAGAGGAAGTCTCGCTATACGCGTCACCCTGGCGCTTCGCAAACACCTGGGTAGCTCCTTTCTTTTCTTCGTAGAATTAGTGTTTTCATTACATTGGCACAAACTTTCCTTAAGATGAAAAGGTTTATTTGGAACAATGCCTCCACACGGAAAACTCGTTGCACTGGTTCCTTCTTAGCGCGGGCCGGTCACTATTGTTCTATGCTTAACAGCATCCTGCTTACAAACACAAAACAATATTAATATTGGTCAAGTTGCTGGCGTGTCCTGGCGCCGACGTTACAGAAGCGTTATTGCACTCCCCCTTTCACCTCCCTCCTGTCCTTACCGGTCTGGTGGTTCGTGGGTGGACCTTCGATTTGGCGTGCGACTTAGGGAAGTGAACTGTAACGGACGGACTTGGGCCGTTCTTTACAGAGCATGTAAGTGAATTTTTTTATTAATATCTTCTTATTACAAAGTCAATAAAGAGATAGTTTGTTTTAAATAAAAATAAAAAATCCTTTCCTTTAAAAACATTACGTTGCCACGTTACAAGAGTGTGTCCGTCCCCACAACGAGGATGTGGAGGTGGGTGCAGTCCTCTATTATTCCTCTTAGGATATGGTATGCGGTTCCTTTCAAAATGTTACGTATTTGACACAATTCATTCACGTAATCCGCAAATGCTTCATACTCTTGCTGTGATCGAATTAACCCCGGGCGACTATGTATATTGAAAAAACCTTTCTTTATTATAGTCACAAAATACTCCTTGCATTCCTTATCATAATATTGACATTCTCATAATTGGTGTTCTCTGTTTTCCTTACCAGCTTTACACAGACATAATTCATCACCCACTCTCTTGAACCTATATAAATATTCCTTGAAGTTACCACGTCCTGTTAACACTTCTAAAACCACTGGTGTTGGTTTGAATTATTTTTGCGATTTCTCATGGTATGTGACTTCTGCAATGATCTGATACAAATTTCTCTCTTTGTCCGTCGTTTGCCAACGTATTTGCCATGCATCTAATATACATTGAGCTTTCTCCGCCTCGCTGTCTTGTCGTGTTACAATATTCTTTCATTGTCAATTTTTACTTCCCCTTTGCTCTTCAACCAAAACCGCAGATGCTTCTTTTGGAGATGTAGGTCTAGAGGCAATATTTCTGGTAACCTGCCTCACCCCACATCTCAAAGCAGCATGTGAGGTTAGGTACATAATTGTTCGTGTGATATTCGTTACTTATGTGTTATTAATTTTTTATATCTATTTTCCATGTTTTTAATGTTTTGATCTGCCTATGAACTATAGTGCTCATGTTCAGAATGGTTATTCTGTGTTAATGGCTTTTCATACTATAGTAACATTTTGGGTAAAATTTTAATGAGACTAAAATATACGAAAATTTCTGTAATTATTTATTAGTTGCGACGACGGGTCATGAGTATTGCAGCCACTCCCTAGTCCATGATTTCTTATTTTCTAACTCGCCCAGATGCAGTTTACATGATTCGTGTGATGGTTCACGAAATAAATGTCGAACCATTTTACTCGCACATATGACCGACGTGCACACTCGTCGTAATTTACAGGCAAGATGCCAGGCAGGTTTCTTGCGCCGTGTAAACAGGTTCCGTAGGCAGGTAGCCTGTCTCGCAACTTGCCGGGCAGGTTATCTGCTAGGCAGCTTGCCCTGTGTAAACGGGCCTTGAGACAAATAATCTGACTGGTTAAATTACAGGCAACTTGCCTCATTTTTGAGGCAGGTTCCGTTTACACGGGGCAGGTAAGCTGCCTCGCAGCTTGCCGGGCATATAACCTGCCAGGCAACTTGCCCCGTGTAAACGGAGTTTAAGAGACAGCCCTTAATCCACCGATAGCGGTGGTCTAGTGGTAGAGTCTTCGCGATCCCGCTGAGCGGTAGAGCGTGGGTTCAGACCCTGCTCTGCCGAATTAGGTGAGGTTTTCAGCTAGGGTTTTATGTCACTCCATTCGGGTTTATTAAGTTTTCTAAACCAATTTTATTTCAATCACGTTTAAATTCGTGGCAGAATTCGCTCCTACATATTACAGGGTTTCATTTTGGTTTCATTGTACGTTAAATAACATTACGTTTAATCTTGCAGGATACTACACCCTACTGTTTTAAAAATTTTTGGACTTTACCATAGGGAAGCTTCCGTTTCCTGATCAAACATGACCGACTCGCCACGCAGTGAATCGCGTTGGCCACAACTCGTGCAACTAACCGTGACTAGACCGCGCCACTGTCTGGTTCACTTGCTGTTGACACAATACGTACAAATAATCGCGCCCAGATCGCGCCACGGTGCACTCACAATTGACACAACTCATGGAAATTGTAAAGCCATGTCAGACTTGCTAATGGCACAAGTTGTAGGAATAGTAAGGTCGCAGCAGGTTCGCTAATCGCACAAGTTGCGTAGTCTACTACAGACGTAAGAAAAATGAGTTAATAAAAAGGTTCCAGAGACGGGTTTGAACACGCGGGTGTAAAATTCAGGATACAGTACCACAACGCCACAGCCTGAGCCACGAATGTGATGTGTATAGTGAATGTAAATTAAGTATATGAATGACTTGAGTTAGAGTAATGATATTTAACGTAAGATTTTAAATTCAAATGATACTCTCTACATGGGATTGAAATCTGCCATGAATTCCTTAATGATTGAAATCTGCTTCAGTTCGAAAATTTGATCAACAAACCCGTATGGAGTGACATAAAAACTCAAGTGGAATTTTACTTACTGACCACTTCGTAGTGTAAACGTAAAATTTGAATCCATCTATTAAAAACTTCTTACTTTAATAGAAAATATGACTCAAAAGATCCTACTCGGAAATAAGACTGTTGTATATTGTCTTTTTTTCCCCAAAATACATATCAACCTAGATAACAGCGACGCAGTGTATCGCTATTCACACAACTTGGGGAAATAGTAAGCCTGCAGCGGGTTCGATGTATTCACATGTTGTGCGAATATCCACTTCGATAGCTAAAAATCCGTAGAGGGAAAAAAACAACCCAGTTATTCAGAAAATCTGTTATTTCTTACGGTTAATACTGGAGAATAACGAACCTAATTAATCCGATTCAGGGTATTTTTAAAATAACCGCTATTCTTCGGTATAGAGTTTTATGTTCTTTCGTTGCATCCACCAATTGGAAGTATTGGTGAAACAAATTATTGGTTGGTGAGCCAACATTGAAATTTGAAGTCTACAACACCCAGCGGCATATGTTGATGTTAGCCATGTCATATGTTATATTAAGGTTAGATGTGAACCGGATGCAGTCCGGATGTGAGCTAATTGGTTTTTAAAGCTGGCTGGTAGGGTAAAAGCAGGGGAGAATATTCACGTTGATTATTTGTACGGAATCACCTTGTTTCTCTCGGGTGTGCTCGGACGGGACACGTTATCTGCACACAATCACATTTCTGCACACATTATTAGATGCAATGGACCAACACGAGTGATACCAGATTATTCATTTGCTTTGAGGCTTCAAATTTCCGCCGAAAGTCCTCTGGGTTCTTACACGCAAATTTAGGGGTATAATTTTTGCTCCTCGAAGACGGTATAAAATTGACATGTTAAGGTTATGTCTTAATGTGATTGAGGTTGTTTTTACTGTCAGAGTTCATCAGTGTTTCCTTTTCAGTTTTCAAAATTATTATTGAAACGTCAAATTAATCTATTCCCCGCAGGTGATTGCAATTGTGTGTNAAAATTATTATTGAAACGTCAAATTAATCTATTCCCCGCAGGTGATTGCAATTGTGTGTACTTTGATGCTGAAATATTGAGGCAGTGTTTCTTTCATAAAGTGGTTAGATATTCCATTAATTACCTTCAATTTGCATTGAATGATTGTCATTTCTAAACGTATCCAGATTTTAGAACTTATTTAAGAAACTCTTGCATTCCAATTTTTATTGGTTAAGTTTTTCTTTTTGCTTATCGTCAAATCGATAACATTAATGTAATGTTTAGTTCAAGTGAAATTTAAAAATTTTGTTTTTTGGTGTCATAGAAGCAGAATACAACTTCTCTGAAATGGTGGATGACTGGTATTGCAGTATTTTTATTCATATGATTATGAACAGGTTTATTAAGTTTATGGCATTAGTCGTACATTTGATTCTTTCATAAAATTGTGAACAGGTGTTTTTAGTTAACTTTATGCTAACATCTTTTGTTATTAGGATCTCTTTTTATTTAATTTTCTGATTTCTGACATTTCCTTTGTTTTATTTGATTGTTTGAATTTCTGAAAAAGCTTTTTATATTTTGGAATGAGATTTAGATTACAATGTTTGTCAACAAGACTTGTCAATTTTTCTTCTAGGTATTTAAAATACTCTTTAAATATTGAACTATTATTTTTCTTTTCCATTCATTCTTGAATTATTTGATATTTGTATGTGTGAGTTATGATATAAAATATTTTCTTATAATTTTTACATGGATGTTCTATTTTGATAACTTCATTAGAGTAAACTGCATACACCTGTTTCAGGAGCAAGCTCACTATGAGGAACAAAAATGTTTATCATGCCATTTGTTCTTATTTCAGGGGCAAGTTGCTGCTGGGAGCTTGTTGGGACCTGTAGCATGAGCTCTCTGTTAAATATATTTGCTGTCTAAAACAATTTGACCTCTGGACAGACATGGAGAAATTAAAATCAGAAGATCCCAATTGTCTCGCTAACTTTGTGAAACTACACTCAAGGTTGATTCAACTTGAGTTTGAAGAGGAGAAAAAGACCTTCAATTATGATATCAAAAGCCCTGATGTGGAGCATTTAAAACAAAAAGGTTTATTGATTGATAATTTGAACATCAATGAAATAGAATACGAGTTTGGATCCTGTATTGTGGAATTCAATAAAGGATCCTCTTCAAAACGTTACTGTCCTCTATTGATTTCAAGTGGTAAGATGAGTTATTGTAGTCCTAGAATGTAATTTTTTGTTATTAAGGTAATATGTTTGTGTTCGGTTTAATTTTTCAATATGTCGATAATATTTTTCATCTTGGTAAATAAATAATAAACTTTATTGTCAAAAAGCAGTTACAAACTGCATTTGACCATGTGGAGGACAATAAACTAATTTACTCTCTGGAAGCAAGTAAGGGGCCATCCCATCAATTCTGATCATGGTCCCTAAAGCAGAGACGGATTTAACATTTCAATACACTCCTAACAATAAAAATAGTTCGGCACATGTTATAGTATTAACATAATACCACAAATTTGTATTTAATAAAACACACAAAAATAGCATTTCACTGGTACGTATTATTATCAAACTATAGATCATGAGAAAAGTATTGTTGATAAATTGTAACTATTAAATAACACTAGATAAGCGAATAATTATTTAAATAAATGCCACCCCTAGGCAAGAGCCTAGCAAGTGTTTATAAAAAATCCGCCTCTGCCTGAAGGAAAACCGGAGAAAAATTCAGGCCAGGATGGGTGTGAAAGAATGTAGCTATTGGTGAACAACATTTAATTTGACATTCTTTGTTGCTGCTATTAAAAGAAATTGAACTATGTGAAAGTGGAAAATATATTCTGTACAGTACTGTGTTTTTCTGGGTTTATGCAAGTCTTTTGCAGTATCACTTTGACAGCAATTGTGTGAAAATTGTTTTATTTTCCTGTTATCAGCCTCTGAGCTTTAAAAGAAACCTACTTAGTTGTTATTTTAATTTTAAGTTTTCTACATTATTTTTCTTGTTTATTATATTGTAACACAATTTTTTAATATTATTGGAGACTTGCTTTTGAAATACACTTGTGAAACTATAAACATCTAATGGAGATACAGTGTATATTGTTCATCTGTGAGATACCATATCAGTTATTTACTATAAACTTTATTATCTATAAATAAATCAATTCCATAATTGCTACATTCAAGAAAAATAATAATTCTCATTAGAACAAAGAAGAATCTTAATAGAAAATTGAAATTAGAGTAGGATGTATTTTTTTTGTAAGTAATTTGTTTTAAATTGATTAATTGTTTTTGTGTTGCAACTGAATGTCTTATAAAACTTTTGAATCTGTGATTTTGATAAAATTTCTTTACTGGAATAAATTTTTGTGAATGGAAAGAAGATATTTTATGAAAATATTTGTAAATGTTATTTTTCCTAGAGGTGTCCGAAACTAGAAAGATAAGACAAGTATTCCTAAGTTCACCCATATTTAAATGATTGCATTAGCACAATAGTACGATGCCTATTTAAAATGCATATTCTGATTGGAGTCTTATATTTTTTCATTTCAGTTGTTTTATTAATTCTCAGATTCTGTAATTGTCATTTCAATTTTCTATAAAGATTCTTCTTTGTTCTAATAAGAATTATTTTTCTTGAATGTAGCAATTATGGAAATTAATAGTTGACTTATTTATAGATGATAAAGTTTGAAATATCTTTAATAATAATAATAATAATAATAATAATAATTTTTTGATGAATGATGCTCAAAATCATGTTCAACATTTGTTTTAAAAACAATTGTTTGAATCTCTTGGTTTCACACTTTGATTTGGGTAAACCAGTCTAAATATATTCACACACTGTTTTGTAATAGTATTTTTTGTTGTTCTAAAAGTGGGTTAATGTGTTAGTGAAGAAAAAAATGTTTGAATTGAAAAATCTATTTTGTATAAGCAGAAATTTGACCTTAAAATTGTCTGAACTTGGTTTGATGTAATTACAGACCAAAAAACAAACAAAATTAAAATTTATGGTATTAAGTTTCATTTGAGAACAAACATGAGTCGCCCCTAAAATGATTAAATTTTTTTTGTTTTCTGTGAGGTTGACAAAGAGACAAAAGGTAAAATCTCTCAGTTTGTCTATCTTGTTTGTATGGCATTGTTTGCCCCTCTCCCACATCCCCTACATCCCCTACATCCTCATCGAACCTCTTTGAAGGTGGTCAATCATTGTTAGCAATCACGAGTGACTGTTCTGTTGAGTATTATTATTACTTCTAGACCACATTAGAGAGAGATTATTGAGAGATTGACATTTTGTTCTTGAAACATGATTTACTGTGAAATATAACTTCATTGCTAGGTCTTTCAATTGAGTCTATGGGACTGCATGCATTACATTCTGGACACTCCCCTGCCCCCTTTCTATAATTCACAATTTTTTTCCTCTGTGAAGATGACTCAATTTTTTCTTCATTGAATGCTGTCAACCATGAAATTTTTCTTCTAAATAGTTTTCTTATGGATATGTGTACTGGCACAGCAGGGGCTAATATCTTCTAGATGAATGTTAAGATGTATATATGTAGCTCTTTCCTGGGAAACAAACAAGTCTCCTTCAGTGTTCCACAAAGCTTGGGTACTGTTCTCCTTATTTGGTCTCTCTTAACTGTTTCTTACAAATCTAGCTGAACTCAGACAAATATGTTGAAATGTAACTTCCACGAATTAAGTTCTGAATTAATTCTTGTTTTTGGTACCTCCCCACTTATGTAATCATTTAAGGTTGCAATAAAAATCTAAATATATTGGAAGTTAAGCTCTTCTCAAGCATCTAATATACCTAAATAAGGCCAAGTGGATTGCTATTTTCGGGTATAACGTATACCTGCTTAGGTTCAGCAGAAACTCAGCTGTAAAGTTCGCTATTTTCCTTACTGCACGAGGATCGCATTTTTTCATGTCGCATCTTTCCTTCATTGTTACCAAACCCAAAGAGTTTATCCTTATTGTCTTTCCCCTGCTTATTTTTCCAAGCAAGTTTAAAATGAAATGCACAAGTTTATCTCACTGTTGATTTTATCAGTTTATTTGCCTTGTTAATGATGTGTCTGCTCTTTTTATCTTTGAAGTGTTTTTATTAAGTCAATTGAATGTGATAACTTGAAATTAATTTTTTGTCTCTTTAACTGTTGATAATGTGGAGCAGATAAGTCTTGTGTGTGCCATAGTTTCTATAGTATGGTATTTTTATATATCTGCAGTATTGCAAAAGTAGACTTTGCCATTCTATTGCACTTTTTTACATCAGATTTTATTTTAGAAAGACTTGAAATTAGACCTTATCTCTTATTTAATTCTGTGAAAAATGAAAAAAATTCTGTTAAAAGAAAGGGAGAGAAGATGAAATGAAAAAGACTTTTGATTCTAGAGTAATAAACATAGAAAGAAAACAAAAACAAAATCATTTTGGATAAGAGCAATGTATTACTTTTATATCCATGTTAAGATTATCACACATATGTTGACCTTTTCTTACCTTTAAAGAGATGCAAATGTGGAAATACGAATTTTTGATAAGCGAGTTATGAATGGTATATTGAGTCAATTACTACATTTGAAATTTAGTTATTCAACTATTTCACTTTTACCTCATAAAGAATTTTGCCCCTTTCTCTAACTCATTATACATCCAATGCTCCTGTGTGAACCCTACATTCAAGAAGTTGCATGTGAGGTGTGAATGTTGTTAATGTAATTTCATTATTCATTTCACCATCAAAATAATAATTGCCATTACCACTTCATCAAGTTAAATTAATGTTCCTAAACATTTGGATCTTCTTTCTTAGCTGACCCTGTAGAAAAGGGGGAAAGGCAAATAAATATTTAAAATGTGTGTATAAAATGAGAAGTGGTGCTCATAGGTAGGGGTGCCTCCCACAAAACCTGTGACACAGGCTAGTCCCAAATATGTAGCAACCCACCTCCCCACAAAAACATGGTGAACCTCTACCCCCGCTTTGACTTTCTTCCCAAACCATAAATCACTTATCAAACTATGCTATCACGTACTTTATTTTAAGTTATTATTAGGGACTAGAAAAAATTGCTTTTATTTTTTACTTAATTAGCATCTATTTTTTATAATATTAGCAATTGGAAATTAGCATTTTTTTTTTTGCTTCTAAAGACCTAGTATTTTATTGAATATAATAATGATTGTTTCAGTAGAATAAACAAATATATATTGAGTCCATTAGTTTGTTTGAAAATTTACAACCATATAATAACAAATTAATCTGACTTTTATAACAGGTTTTTTTTTTCAAATGTGAAAATGAAGATTAATTTGAAAGCTAATGAATCATGTTCAAGTGACAGTACAAAAAAAGTTTTAAATGCTTGTTTATTTGTCGTATCTTCTTTTAGATAGTGTATCAACATTTCAACATTAACATACAATAAACATACTAACAAAAAGTAAGCATTATTTGGTTTGAAGTTTGTTCTTTTGTCACTACATTGGGAAAAATATCTCTCCCTTCTCAAACTCATAAATAGGAAAGAGTTAACCAGCTTGCACCCCAGAATCAACTCCTTGATTCTTGCTCTTAACCAAATGCATGTTATACTACTGATTATATTGTGTGAGTGCAAAATGCATTCAAGCACCTTTTGTCTATTGACAAAACAATGGGGAAATGAAATGTACACTAGCGCTCTTGTGATATGCATACATATTTATACTTAAAAAGTGAAAAAGGGTAATTATGTGCCCTCAGAGCATCTGATTTAAATGAGTATTAGCGTTTACATGATTTTAAATGGATTTATTGCCAATGTTGACTAGTTTTTTGTAATTAATGCCCCTTTCTGCATTTGTTTGCATTTTAACTAATTTTGTGTTTTTCCTGAATTTTTGTGGAAAAATCCCATTTATTGCAGCTTGCAATTTTTTTCTGGTACCTAGTTATTATCAAAATCAAAATTTTATGAATTAAATTTATTTCTATAACCATTTTATTCTAACCAAAGGAATTATGTATGTTACTTTGCTTTAATGTTTTATATACATGAAACCTGTTATATAACTTTCATATCAACCTGTATTAATGTTCTTGCATGTAGTTAAAGGAAAAATGTTAAGGTAGTTAAGATGAATTGAATTGATAGTGATTTCTTTTGAATTACAGTTAGCTTCAGACTTCCAGTAAAATGGTTGACAAGTGCTTACCTCTTTAAAAAATAGTACAAAAAGTAAATGAGTCAATTACCATTATTGTCAGATACATTAATATGTTTATTGGTTTTGAGAAGTGTGGGCTGACACTCTTGCTGGGCATATCATATGGGCATGGTATCACATCAAGTTTGAGAACTAAAAAAGAAAAGATATGTTTGTCAAAAAGTGAAATGCAAATCTAAACCCATAATTTGGGCAAAATCTTCCAGAAAAATGTTGCACGATGGGTAATAAGTCAAGCTGCGTATAAAATCCTGTACGAGCATACATTTTGAGTAACTTTAAGTTTTAATTGAAACTGTTCTTATCTTACAGGAGATACAGGTTGATGCATTTTCAGTGTATGGCTTCCAAGATCCACTACCCCTGCTCTTCACTTCACTTATTTTAAGCTAGTTTTTTTTTTTTTTTGGCAATTTTCTTCCCACTTGTCATGTCTGGTAGGTGCATTGCACAATAAACCCAAGCACAGTACTTGTTCAGTATTGGTTTCTCAGGCATGATTCAGAAGGAACTCCATACCATTTTAGATATTAAATAGAGGGTTGATTAATATTGGACAAATCAGGTAAAGCGCTCTAGCACAGCCATGCAGATTCTGTAACAACAAAATGTGGAATAAGACTATGCAAGAATTTACCATTGCAAGAGAGTAAGGCAGGTATCTGTTGTCACTTTGTACTACAAAAGAATTTGATGAGGCATTTTTTTTTTTTTTTTTGATACAATGTGATATCTTGACTCAAGTCCCTTGCTCTTGCTTACTTCTGCAGTGGTCTTGACAGTTCTTAGAATGGTCTGATTATTCATTCACCCATCCCTCCTTCCCTCCATTCAATTCAGACTTATTAATTCAAATCATTTATCTTATTAAAAATATGTTAAGTTTTTCACATAATATTGAATTGTTATAACATTGCTTTCTAATTTTTAAAAGAACTTTCTTCCCTCTTTGGGCTCCCCTGACATTGTTAAGATTTCTTTGTCAGTATAAAGATTAGTCGTAATACCTTTTTCATCATTAATTTAAAAACAAATTAGTATTCCAGCCTTCTGTTGTATTATTGTAAAAATATTACTCCATCTTAAAACATTTTTTGTTAATGTTTTTAAAAAAGATTGGAAATATTAAACAATTTTTTTGTAATTTCTATTTATTAATTAATCTGAGTATTTCTCATTGGAACAATGAAGAAACATCTTATATGTAATTTGAAAGAGGTCAGGAAAGAAGTAATGGAAAGTGGAGGTGATGGAGGCTAAAACTAGAATATAGTTTGAATGCAACAAGCACCTTATTACTGCATGATTATACTTTCACACTGAAATTTGAACTCTCCAGAATATGATGTAAAAGCCAAACTTTTGGTTTTATACCAATCTGTGTCTTGGGAATGTTCACTAAAAAATCAATGAACTTGTAGGTGAAGCAGAATCAGTTCACTGTGTTAGTAGTGCTTAATTCAATGCTAGATGAGTGAGACATTTATGCTAATGAAAACACTAGTTACTTTAGTGAAAAATGTTTGAAATTGAATTGTGAAATCTGACAGTTATCAACTTATGGCATATTATTAAAATTACTAAAATTTTCCATAATTCTTGAAACATGATGTATGAAGTTTACAGGCTTCCATTAAAAAAAGTTAACATATTCTTCCATAAAAGAATCAAATAGAGAAAGTTAATTAAGATCATTTTTGTGATGCATTGTTAGGTTAATTTGATTCCCTATTCAGACTTGTATGTTGTGTAATTTCGCCATGAAATTATGAGTTTAAGAACTTATGAAATACACCATGAAACTTACGAAATAAAAGTTTTGAATATCTTGAGTGTAGTGCATGGTGAGATGAAAAATGTAAATTTTGTACTCATATAAGTACTGTATTTGAGAATTCATAATTTTTAGGTGACATGGTTGGAGTATGGTGTGTTGATGAAGGAGACAAGAACTATGTTGGAATTGGTACTGTAATGGTTGTCGGTCAACATATCAGAATTTCTATGGATGAGAAGTGTGCCAGTAACATTGACACAGATCTAACGTATTTTATGGTTAAAACTTCATCAGAAGTCACCTATAGACGCATGAAAAGGTAATTATAGATAAATATTGATTTGTTGCTTTGGAAGGTGTATCCATTTTTGTGGTTCATGCACTGTCTTAGAGGATTTTGAGTCAAACCAACATGATTCTTTCTGGAATCTTTAAAATTTAGGCTAGTTTTCTCTTGATTTACCCCCAAAACAAATTCTGAACTCTCAGCTTTTTTGGATTTTGTTGGTGATATTTTAACTCTTTGTCCTTGTAGTCTTGTCTAAATCGTAGCTGAAAGCTTGCATTTTTTTTGTTAAAGTAACCGTAAACTAACTAAGTGCAACTTAACAAATTATCCAGCTTGTAGGGTAGGTTCAAGGTAATAATATACCACTATTTTCTTCAATGTACTTATATAATAAGGAAAGATGATAACTTTGACCTGGTGAAAAGGGCAAGGGGTTTGAATATACCACATTTGAATAGCTACCCTGTGGTCAGAGTATAAGGTTGTGGGTTGAATTTCACCCTTTGTTAGTTTCACCAAGTTGAACTTATTCACCTCAATATCGGCAAGCCGTAAAACCCCAATAAAAAAAAAGAACTTATTCATTACTTTTGGTGTGAGTCCTGAGTTAATAGATCCATCTACATGGTAAGAATTTTAACAATAAACTGTATATATTTCCTCAGAAAAACTTTCAAATTACTTTCTCAAGTTAATTGTTGCAAGACAAAACTTAACCAACTGGTCTCATTGTGATTTATTCAAATTTGTTCCAGTACCTGACAAAAACAGGAATGAATTTTCTGTGCTAAGTTGACATTCATTGTAATTTTCTCTGCTGATATCCTTGCAACGTATACCAACTTCATTTTATTCTAATGTAATTGTAAAGAGGTCAGAGTTATTTATAAAAAAAATAATGAAAATTCTACAAAATTGAGTTTAAAAAAGTCTTTGTGAAGGGGAAGAACTGTGTGTAAACTCCAGGTAACTGAAAACTTCAGTTGCTTTAAATCAGAATATACCTTTAATTTTTTCCCTAGGAGGTTTAATTGGGTTCAAGTTGATATAAAATTTTGAATGACTCTTTGACAATGAGATGGTGGATAGTTTTGACTGCTGAGTACTATGGAGGGTACTATTTTCTAGAGGAATCAAGAAAGGACCTAATGTTAGTTGTTGATTGAGATTTTAATGACATTGTTGATTTTGCTTCATGCTACCTGTCACTTCTGTGATGGAGAGAGTATTCTATCCCAAGAACTAAACACTTTACACCTTCATTATTTTGTTCAAAAGTTTCTTAGTGAAGAGAAAAATAATAGTTTACACTGAAAACTTATAATACATGCACACAGGAAAAAACAATGCGGTGTAAATTTTTTAAGTTTTTATGCTTCATGAAACATTAAAATATATTTATTTTAATATGTATGTATATTAAATATCACACATATATTTTTTTATATAATGGAAATGTCTATTATGTACTGCAAGAAATGTAGAAAATGCAATTGTAATGTATTAATTGATGTTTTCATTCTGGGCGATTGGCTAGAGCGGATACCGAGTGTGTGGTTTAGCGTGACCCTATGTCTTTTAAAGTTCTGTATCTCCTAAAGGAATACAGATCTCATTATAAAACTTTGTGAACTTTATCTATATATGTTGAGCTGTTTAAACAGTAATTTTCAAAAAAATAAAATGGAAATTGGCAAAATGTTGAATTTAATTTTAAATTTGTCTTTATTTGAATGAATTCAAAATAAAATTTCAAATTTGATATAGTTATTAAAATATATCATTTTCTTTTCTTTGAAAATGGTTATTTAATTTATTTTTATTTTTGTTTAATTATATCAGTATAATTGCTCTCAAAACAAACCCTGCCTCACGTGATGCCCAATCTTCAAGAATCTGGAAGTCTGCATCTAGACATCACACAGAAGTAACACTTTTTATTTGTGTGAAGGTTTTGCAGAAGCCAATACAGGGACAATTTGAACTTTCTTTGGTTTTTCACTTCACGTGAAATGTCCTTATTCTTAAATTATGTTTTGATTAGTATTTGCAGAAAAATTTTCTTGAAATAAAATTTACTGCACTCTTGGCTGATAAGCTGTCCGTTACTAGAGATGTGCAGTACTACCAAAAATGCTGAGTTATTGCAAACTTACTATTTGGCATATTTACAAATTTGTTAGTTTTTTGTCTTGTGTTTTTGATTTCCTGGATGGGTTGAGTGTGTTGTTGGTGGGTATCTTGTTTGTATAAAACATTACTTATGAACTAGAATGGGAACATGTTCTTTATGAGTATTTCTCTAAAAATCGCCTAAAAATCCATGGGTTTTATTTTTAATATTTGAAGTTTAGAGCAGGAAAACTGCTAATTCAAAATTTTGTAGGTAAAGGTGAAAACGAGTTAAGCGAACACAAGCCATATACTTAACGTAACACAAAGAACACTGATTGATGGGATTTAGATGGGCTTAGATGGTGGGATTTGATGCTCATTCGATGTGGAAACCAAACTGGTCCATGTCGCCTAGGAACCACAGATTGCTGTCACCATGATGCTCTATTTTGTCGAGAGATATAAAATACAACATAATATAAAAGATTTTTAAAATATCAATATTGGTGTAACGTCTGCAAACAATTGGAGAACAACAAATAAATGGCCTTGTTTATGCAGACAAGTTAATTAAACAATTTTTACAGCAATGGTTGTTGAACTTCACTGTGCATGTAAAAAGAGTCAATGGAGAAAAATGTTAACTACTTGAGCAAAGACTTGAGTAAAAACACAAAAACATAGATAAGATTCCTACACTTCAAAAGTACTAGACGTTTCAGTCGTAGTAATGTAGTTACCAAGAGCACACATCATGATGTCTCAAAATACGAGACTAATCGCTGTGTATATTTAAAGTATATCAAGCTTATCTATTTTTTAGGTTTTACTTACGTCTTTACTCAAGTTTTTAACTGTTTTTCTCCATTGTGTAATATGTTTATATGACTCCTTTTGACACGCGCAGTGAAGTTTAACAACCATTGCTGTAATAAATATTTAATAAACTTATTTGCATAAATAAGGTTGTTTATTTGTTGTTCTGTACTATAAATGAATAATAAAAACTGTACCCAATTACATGAAACAAATATTTTCAACAAACCCCTTGTTATCTGAAAATTGAAATTACATTTTCCTCCATATGAGCTACACCTTTCAAGTTTACAGTGACTCAGAGGTAGTGTCCTTGCCTTGAGAACCAAAGTACCCTGGTTTGAGTACTGACGCTGTTGGGTGCCAGACGCTCATTGAAGAAGAACATCTGAAATGTAGCATGTGCTATACACCTGTTTAATATGATTAAACCAGTTAAGATGATGGATAATGTCCAAATGAGTTGTAATAAAAATAAAATTTGTAAACAGTCAAGAATGTTGTACAGAAATATTTTGTCTGAGAAAGGCTTAATTTGAAAGAAACATTTGCGGGAAGATGTCACTAGATATCTAGTGAGCATTTGCTGCTCATCTCTTCATTGAACCCTTCCGTAATTATTAACATTTTTTAAAACAAATAGTTCATTGTTAAAAGTAAAGTAACTATGCAGTCCATGTCCAGGAAATTATCTTTGTCATAATTGATATATTATTACAGTTGATCGAGTATGACTGTGGGAAAGGGATATTTACAAAAAGTTACCTTTCATAAATAATATAGTGATTTTAGATCTACAAAGATATTTGCTTAATTTCAATGTGTAAATCATTTTAATTTTCTCAAAAGCAATAAATTAGTTATTAAATATTGTACTTAAATGACATTATTTTAATTTAATTTGATGGTAATGTACATATATGTTATGAAGTATTTAGTCTTCTCTCTGATAACATTTTTTTCAGGGTCCAACATTGAAATAATTTTAAGAAAACCGTCTATAATCATGTCTTGGTTTATTGTAGTATAAAGATATGTCTCATTTTGTATAAAAATTGATAATGTATTGTATCTGATTTAACTTAGATGTACTGTTGAGATTTTAATAGAAAAAAAAAGTAATTCCTGCTTTGGTTCTGGAGTATTTTTTAATACCTGTATCCATTTTGGTTTTGGTCCAAGGAAAAGAAGATTCTAAATTTGTTCTAGGTTCCTGTTAGTTTTGGGTTACTGGTTAAAACAATGCCTTTGTTTATAGTATATGGATGCAGTAATATTTTTCTTTATATTTAATGTATTTAATCTGAAAGTGGAAGAAAGATTTTTTTAAAGATGTTAAATTGGTTATTAGGAGAAAGATGTTTGAAACTTGTGTTTTAATGTATAGTTTATCAAAATGATGAAATAAGATGAAGATGAGTTTTTTTTCCATGTGAACATTCTTAACTGGTATATTTTATTGAAGGACTCTTAATGACCTTGACGTTGGCGAACCCTAAAGTCCACCCCCCAAAAAAAATTATACTGTTGAGAATAAAAGAAATTTTCTGTATTGTTTTCTCCATCTCTGTTTATAAATGGAAGTATGAACTTGGCATGATGAAAAAATTTAGGTGTGTTAATGAATGGGTTGAACGTGGGTAATTCTTATTACTTTTAATTAAATTGTGTATACAAGTAACTGAAAATTGCGAAGGCATTTTAGATAATAATAATAATAATAATACTAATACTTTCCATTATTCCTAAGAGGAACATAGGGAATCAACAATTGCCTTCCAGCAAACTCTGTTGCTTGCATCAACTTTCATTAATTTAATAGTTTTTTCGTATTCTTTTTCAACTGATCTTCTCCATGTGTTGTGTGGTCTTCCACATGGTCTGGATCCTTACGGGTTCCATTCCAAAGCATTGGGGGGGATTTCATCTGGTCCTTTTCTCAGGGTATGTCCAATCCAGTTGAATTTCCTTCTTTTGATTTTGGTGTTCACATCCATTTGTTTTGTTTTTCCCCACAGATCCCCATTGCTGATTGTGTTGGGCCACCAGATTTTCAATATGAACCTTAAGCATCTATTAATGAATGTCTGTAATTTCTTTTTGATTTCCACTGAGACCATCCACGTTTCACTTCCATAAAGAACATGCATTAAAAATTTTGATTTTTGTGTTAATGCTAATGTTTGTTGTTTGCCAGACATTTCTTAGCTTGGAAAAGGCACCTCTGTCATTTTGAACTCTTGCGCAAACGTCTTGAGTTGTGCCACCATCTTTGGAGATACAGCTACCAAGATAGGTAAAATATTTCTATTGTTTCATCTCCCAATGATATAGACGTTTGGTTTCTAGCTTGGACCCGCTGCTCTTTTGTTTTTCGTGTATTTATCTTTAAATTGTATTTTGCAGACTTGATCTCTAGGGCTTCCGCTTTCTCTTGCATATGTTCCCAGGAGTGTGAGAGAAGGCATATGTCATCAGCGTAATCTAAGTCCTCTAATCTATCATTTAATTTCCACACTATTCCTCTTCTGTCGCGGATGGTGTTTCTCATGACCTCATCCATCACCTCCATCCATTTGCTATCTACATTCTGATTTTGTTCTTCACTTTCCATCATGCAGTTTCCTTCGTATTCTGTCTTCTTGGCTCTCAAACTTGTTATAAATTCTCTCTCTTATCTCTGGTTTGGATAAATACTGCAACCTGAATTTTCTTCCCTTTTTTCTCCTTGTTTAGTTTTCTTTACTTGTACACAGAAGGAGGCGCATAATAAATGGTGGTCCGATCCCACATCAGCACTCCTTTTGTTGCGTACATCTAAAAAACATTTGCTAAATTTGGAGCTAATACAAATGTGGTCTATCTGGCTAACAGTTTTCCCATCAGGCGGGACCCACATTGTCTTATGATGATCCTTAAGCAAAAATAATGAGCCACCTATCTTCATATTATTATTAGCACAGTGTTCTATAAGCATTTCGCCATTTTCATTTCTTTCTCCTAATACGTGCTGTCCCATAACATGTTCCAAATCATCATTTTGGGTTCCTACCCTGGTGTTAAAATCTCCCATTAATACCTTGATGTCGCCTTCTCGTATACTCCTACATGCTCTACCCAACATACTGTAAAATTTCATCTTATCCTCCTCCTCAACATTTTCAGTAGAAACATAAATTGAATTACTGACATTCTTCTGTATTTAGAGTTAAATTGGGCTACTATAATCCACTCAGAGATAGGTTCCCATTCCAGCATCGCTTCAGAATCCAACACCTGCTACATGACCATCCTCTGCATTAGGCATTCCAGAGAAGAGAAAACTATATCCATCTCCTAATTTGGTATGACCACTTTCATTCAATATCACTTCCCATAATCCTACAACATCCATTCTGTAATTTTTAATCTCCAATCACGTTTGCTAATCTTCCTTCTCAAACAGAGTTCTCACATTCCATTGTCCAAAGTGCGTCTGCTTTTTTGTACATTTGTTCATCAGATAGTTCAGCCGACTATTTCTTGTTGATTTTCTCTGAATATTTGAAGATCTTGAGGTCTACAGGTTATTAGCTCATAGCCCTCAAAGTTTGCTAGTAGGGCTGCTACTTGAGGCTGCTGACCTCCTAGGCTTCTTAGGCCTGAGAGTAGACATTTCCTCCTACCCAGGTGCTAGGGTTATCCCGCCCATACTCAGATGCCAGAGCCTCGTTAGTGCTAACAGGACCCACCACTTGAAGGTGAGGATGGCATTTGGGGAGGAGAGGTTATATTAGCTCTCTAGGTGCATCACATCACTCCCCCATGGGCCCTGAAGGCGTTTTAGAGAAGCAAAAAAGTTGAGTGTTACAAGATTCTTAACGTTTTGAACACTGTTTTCCCTACTTTTGATTTCATGTTTAAGTGGGTGACAGTCCAATTTCAAGGAAGAAACCAGTTTTATGATGTTGGTATCAGTGTTTTTTTATGATGGTTAAGGATATACTGTGATTTAGAAACTTGACTAAATGCTTTCCTTTTGAGTTTTTATTGAATCAGGCCTGTGTATGATACCCTTATAAAAAAAGAAAAGTAAATGACACTTGAGGATGATGACACAATGACACAAGATATGTTAAGGCTTAATGTTTAATTAGTGAAAGGTTATAATTTTGCTTGAATAGTTTATTTCTGTGTCCAGTTTTTATGTTTTTGTTTTAGAGCTTTAGAGAACCTAACAGAATACGAGGATACAAATTCCACTTGTCATATGATTCTTCAACATCTATTTCATTGTGTTCCTCTGGAAAGTGATCCAGTGCTCAAGAATTTTCTTGATGGAGATAAATTTAAATTTATAAATAGTGAGTATGTCTATGATACTGAGTGATGACCTAATATGACCTAATATGACCTAATCTGAAAAGGATTTTGAGGTCAGGGAGCAACTATTCTCATCTTGGTCGCTTATGTTCCTAGACATGAATGATAGGGCTTTGGGGTGCGTAATTTGAGTGCAGTTTCTTCTATATGTGTGAATATGGGGTCTCTTTACGAAATTGTGACATGTGGTAAAGTACCACAATCATTGTTCCTCCTCCATGAATTCCCATCTATGATAAGTTAATTGAATTTGTTTGAACTCCTTGAAACCTCCACTGTGTTCTGATCCATCCTGCTCTTCTCCTCCCACACGATTGACTTGATTTGTTTGACCTCTTTTGAACTATGTATTTTTTCAATTCTGATTTATGAAGATATTTTGATGGGAATTGATGTTTTATCTAGACTTTAAAATTTAGGAATATGTGAACAATTTTCAGTTAGAAATTTTGCATTACCTCAGAAGATATTTCTTTAAAATCTTCTTGAATTGAATGTCTGGGAAACTTTTGAGATATAATTTTGTGTTCATTTAATTTTTTTCTTTGTCTTGTATTTTCTGTATATTTTTTCTCTCTCCTTTGTTTCAATAATGTTTATATTTCACGTAGTATAAAAATCTTATTATTTTATTAATAGATGTCCTTCATGATGATCAGAAAGCAGCAGTCTTATTTGCATTGCAACAAAAACATTTAGCTATCATTCATGGACCTCCAGGAACTGGTAAAACAACAACGTTAGTTGAAATAATATCACAGCTTGTTGGAATGAAGCAAAGGGTAAGTTTTTTAAATGTTAAATGAATGTCAATATGCATACAAAATGATCCAGATTTTCCAATTTTATTGCTATTTAGGCCAGTTTTTAATTTTAGTCTTCAGGGCTGATAATACATTCAATTATAAAAATAAAATAGTAGATTCTTTGAAGTACATCACAACATTATTTCAACAAAAACATTACTCCACCACATACCTGTTTATTTTCCTTAGGACATAGAAATGTTAAACATAGAGTTGTTCAAGTGTGGCATGAAGTTATTGAGCAAATTCTTTCTGTTTAAATTACTTTATTTACTCTTACATCTCTTTTAATTCCCTTAGTTGTTGTTGAAAATGCTGACATTCT
Source organism: Laupala kohalensis (assembly GCA_002313205.1). Taxonomy (NCBI): domain Eukaryota; kingdom Metazoa; phylum Arthropoda; class Insecta; order Orthoptera; family Trigonidiidae; genus Laupala; species Laupala kohalensis. The sequence continues at coordinate 76,187 of NNCF01126649.1, read as the reverse complement.
TGGTTATAGCATTTGTAAAAGGGTGTCAGCTACATATGCTAGTACTGTGTGTTTATATTTCAGGTGCTTGTATGTGCTCCATCTAACATTGCTGTTGATAATATCCTGGAAAAGTTGTCAGCTATTAAAAATCGTGTTATTAGACTTGGCAAAACAGCACGTATGATGGAAAGCATAAGAAATTATTCTTTAGATGCAGCAATGTTAACTCGTGACGATATGTCTGTTTTGAATGATGTTAAAGGTGAATTGATTTTTTGTCAAAATCATCTCAAGGAAGTTCCTCGTGCTGATCGATCATATTCTAGAGCTTTTATCAGATCACTTAGAAAAGAAGTATTCACTAGAGAAGCAAAGGCTCAACGAGAGCTTTTACTTGGTTCAAGTGTGGTTCTTGCCACTCTTACATCTGTGAATGAAGATGGTGCAATGAAACATTTGCCAGATCAATTTTTCGATGTAGTTATTATCGATGAATGCTCACAGGTAATTTAAATTAACATAATTTCCTCGTATTTACTTCTGCTTTTCACTTTCATCTGCCAAATGGTTTTGTAATTATATTTTGAAAATTCAATTAAATGATTAAAAACCTATGACCTTTTATGGACGAATAATATTATATTTTCTGTGGAGAGCTCACTAATTTTCAGCTTGGATTTAAGTTGTTGTCAGGTGATCAAGTGAAACAGAAAATATAAATATTATTCATCCATAAAAGGTCATAGGTTTTTAATTATTTATTTAATTAGTTTATATAATGGACATCAATAGTAGTAGAATTTGAAAATTTAATTTGTTTTTGAATGTTATTGATTTTACTTACTTACTTGCTTGTGTACAATACAATGTAGCTGTCAGTTTTCAGTAATTTTTTTAAAATTTGTTCTTGTATCCAAAAAATTATTTTCACTCTCAACTGTTTTTATTTTTTAGGCTATTGAAGCTGCTTGTTGGATTGCTATCCCAAAGGCTTCTAAGTTAATCCTTGCGGGTGATCATATGCAGTTACCACCTACCGTCAAGAGTAAAGAAGCAATGGATCGGGGATTGAGTGTTTCTTTAATGGAGCGAGCTATTAAACTCTTGGGGAAAGGTAGCTACAAATTGTTAACCCAACAGTTTCGAATGCACTCATCTATAATGTCTTGGGTGACTAAAATGTATGATAATGTTCTGAAAGCTGATGACTCTATTGCTACCAGATTATTGAAAGATCTTTGTGGTGTTACTGAAACTGAAGAAACAGGTTTGTTATCAAGTTAATTAACATTTTTTGTGTGAGAATTAGTTGTAGAAGATAGGTAGAATGATAGTAAACAATATTCAAGTAATATTGCTTCTATAGGGTTTTTGTTGAATTAATCTATCCATATATTGAGCTTCTCTTTTCTCATCAACTTCTTTATCTGAAATTAAAAATTCATACTATATATGGAGTTCTGTGAAAACAATGTATGAAACTAGGCGAGAAGCTCAGAACATAGAGTATATAATTTCTTTACAAAAGATTTTTTCAAAGTAACTTAGAATAAAACCTTTTCTTTTCTAACCTCTTTTAAAGTAACCTGTTATGCTGATATGAATTCTTTTAGTGTATGTAAAAATGGGGGTTAGTAAAGAAGTGTTCATAATTTGAGAGTGGTATGATCCTTTTACAGTTTTCACTTGAATAGCTTTCACTTCGGTCTTTTATTAAAGTGTCCTAATTTAGTTTTGGAATTTTTTTAGAGTCACCTTTATGTTTCATTGATACTGCTGGATGTGAGTTTGCAGAAAGTGAATTTCAAGGATCGAAGTGTAATGAAAGCGAGGCAGATTTGGTTTGTGTTCTTATCAAACGCCTTCTGGATGCTGGTGTGGATGAAAATATTGTGTCTGTCATTACACCGTACTCATTGCAGGTTATATTTGTATTTTTAATTAATTGCTTTATTGAATGGTGTCATCATTTAGCCATATTTTTTATACCGTAGGTATCCTGCATCAACATGAAGTCAAAGTACCCTGGGGCAGAAGTGCGCACTGTGGATGGTTTTCAGGGTCGAGAGAAGGAAGCTGTCATTATATCTCTTGTACGTTCAAATAAAGAGAAGGAACTTGGATTTGTTGCGGACAAACGTAGATTAAATGTTGCTGTGAGCCGTGCTAAAAGATTTTTAGCTATTGTTGCTGATTCAAGTACAGTAGGCGGAGATCTTTATATAAAAGGTCTTCTAAAGCACATACAAAAAAATGGCACTGTAATTTCAGGACATGAATTTTCTAGTGGTAAAGTATTTTTCAATCCTTTGGAATGTAGGAGTAGTTCACTACTATTCAATTGTGTGTATTATTTAATTCATGTGGAAAAACATATGAGTTGGGTCTAAGGTTTCATGATAATATTGGGCTGTCTGTTTTTTTATCAGCTTATGGCATGAATATAGTTTTTTGAACTTCCAGTCTCTTGAACTCATATTTTGAAAACTGTGAGGACAGTTGATTTTCGTGTATGTAAAATTTATTGATATTTTGAACCCATGAAGCAAAATTTTTCTATTCTTATGGAAATCTGAATAATTTACTCCTTTTTCAGTTTTGCAGCCATAATTTACTGCTACATAATAGAAAATTTTAATTGTTTCTTGGAGGCCATTAAAATCGCAATTTTGCAAAAACTGTTGGGAAATCTACAAGAACAGGAAAATGAGAAATATTAATTTTGGAAAAGGAAAATTTTGTTCAATGGCTTTAAAACACAGGAAGAGGGAATTGGTTAGCATGTAAACAAGCTTAAAAATGTTTTGAAACTCTTTGTTGGTTGAAACCAATGAATGCCACTCAACACCACTTGTAGTGTGTGTCATTATACTGCTAATGTCTAGCAAACACCCAATATTACAGAGGAGAATACCAATTTTTCTAGAAATCTACACCCAACTCATCACAATGATTTCAATGGTGTTCCCCAACTCTCAAAACATTCTTGAGTATCTTCAGAAAACAGCTCCTTTTAAACTTGTGATGTGGTCATTTGAATGTCCCCCAGTCTCCCGAGTTTGTGTAAACTTTTTTCCTTCAGAAGAAGTAAAAAAAGAATCTGAGGCTATGAGGTCAGGACTGTAGGATGGGTTAAGGGAGTTCTGGATGATCTTTAGGAGCTAATTTATTTTAAGTTGTAACGAGGCAGCAACCATTTGTTTTTGATCAATTTCTGATGAAAGTAGACCACCTACAATTGCTTTAAAACTTCCAGGCAGTATTCTGTCTGCATCAACAATTTGATGGGATGGCACAAAATTCCTAATTGGCCACATCCTTAATAATGGAGGAGGTAAAGTAATCTTTATTTGGGATTGTGAAATCCATGACCTTAAATCCTTTTGTGGTTTTCCTACTGCAACCATTGTGAGCTCATTCTTGTACCAAGAGTGGATGAGGTCATCAAATAACATTGTCTTCATAGGAGCTTATTATTCTGACTCTAGTAACTGAACTCTGCTACTGCTCAGTCACTCCAAGATCGTTGATGTGGGTCCCTAAATAAGCCATGTTATTTGACGACCTCGGCTGCTCTTGGTCACTAGTGACCTAGCAATATTATGCTTTGATGTTCAATTTAAAAAACAGAAGAAGAACCAATGAATATATTTGGGGTATTGCTTTTTTGTCCGTCATAAATAGTCACAATTGATTGCAACTTATTGTAAGAATATCCTTGCCTTATTGTCCATTGGAACTTTTGTCAAATTTTCTGGTGATTGATTGAATGAAACTGTATGTCAAAATTTAAAATAATAATATGAATATTGGGAATGTAAAGATTTAAAAGCACTACATGAAAAAATAGGAATGGAAAGTCTTTTTAACAAAACTTGAACTAAATAATTTCAACAATATCATCACAACAATGAATGAAATCTGAAAATGCTAAAATAGAAAAATATGTGAAAAAAAATTGAAAGTACACTTGAAACACCAAAATTTAGAGAATCAAAAGAAGAAATTGCACATTTTTACCTTTTCCCCTGTAATGTTCTTTTATTTGGTATTTGTTTTTTAAAAGGTTTTGCATATTCAGCACAGTAATTTGTGTTGTCTTTTATGTAATTGAACTGTAAGTCAATTATCCCAAAAAATTTGTTACAGAGTACTTAGCTTGATTATTGCTTTAATTCTTTCTCGCACAGCTTAGCTTGAGTATTGGGATTAGCTTTATAACCTAGTTTTTATAAAATAAATAATTAAATAATAAATACTGGCCAGGGGCCTCAAAATTCTAACCCCAACACATGGCGAACGAGCCTTCAACAGACCCAACCAGTCAAATGAAATGTAGGACATGTAGGAAACTTTCTATTTTGTCTGTTCATCAGGATGAGTTATGTCATGTTAAAATGTTGCCTCAATAGTTAAATTATAAAATCTATTGATATCAATTTATTGATAATTGTCTATGAATGTACATAAGAAAATACATCTATGAATGTTTCAAAATAATAAAATACATTGATGTAAGTTTCTCAGTATTTTTGGTTGGACTGAACTCTATTGGCCTGTAAGGGAGAACCGGTCCTGAATCTGTGCTTCATTGCTATATTTCTTCTTTTCCCAAAATTCCATTTTTTCCCACTTTATTAAATATTTTTCAAACTAATCTCATATTAATTTATTGTGGTTTAGGGAATATTTTGTAATGTTGAGTAGAATTGTTTAGAAAAATTTCACCCACTTTCTCTAGCAGTGTTGGAAAAATATTTGGTGTTTTCTACTTGCATATTTCCCTCTTAACTTTCATGCCTACTTCTAGAAGAAAATAATACCTGTAATTTTTCTTGAGAAAACAATTTTACTTAATCATACTCTATTAACTCTTGCTTTCTGTTTTGACTTGGTTATTGTCATGGTAATGTAATTGGATGACAGGAGTCATGTGAGACAGTATTAAATTACCCTTACTGATTTCAGAGGTTCTGACTTAAGCAACTAGAAACTGAATTCAGTCAAAGTTAGCTTAAAAGTTCTAACATGTTAATATTTTCATCCACAGAAATACTTGTAGAAAAGTTGCCAAATTTTATGAGCACAGTTATTGTGCGGACAGAAACTACAACAAAGAAGAAATCAGAAGGATCAGGAAGTTCAAGCAAAAGTGAAAGTAAACTTAATTCTTTTTCAAAAGGCTCAAAACACAAACAACAGCCACCACCTGAAGGGAATAAGTCTGAAGGAGCTGCTCAGCAATCAGGAACAGCTCAATTGGAAGGAAATAAAATTAAAAGTCGCACGAAGAGAAAGAAGCAAGATTATCTGGAATTAAAATCCCTTGAATCAATGTTTTCAAGTGAGTAATGCTATACTGGTTCCCTCCTTTTATTAAAGTCAATTACTGAAGTAATTTAGTTAAAAGTAATTAGAGTAAACATAATCCCTTCAAAAAAACATTTTAATATAAAATTTATATTACAAATGAAGTAATGTGTTACAGTAAAAATTTATTTATTTATTACGATAGCTGTCACAGATTTTTGGAGTGTAGTTGCTTGTAATGAGACCAGATTTTATTTATTTTGATTTTGGACTGCTCCTCTGTCTCCTGATCTATTTGATTTCTTTTGGAATTTTAGATGAAAGTAAAGTTGGTTTATGAAATACTGCTGCAACCATTTCTAGTTTTTCTCCTGATTTCTAGTTGTTATTTCCTTTGTTAAGTGTTCATGGACAAAATGCTTATATTAGAATGTGATGTATTTTTCATATCTTGCTGTAGGTCTCCAGTGCTCTGATTCAGAAGAAGAACCAAGTGAAGTAAAAGATGAAGTTTGTGGAAATAAACCAGTTGGTGCTTCAGAAAGTTTAGTGAAGAGTCAGATCACTAGTTCAAAATCAGAGAAGGTAAATCTGAAGAAAAACAAAAATTCAAAGACACCGGTGTTGGAAACAGAAGGAAGTTGTCCCGAAGATGATGATTTTAAGTTTTTAGATAAAGTTATTCAGATGAATTCTATCTGTGGTATGAAGGACTGTCAGACATCTGTAAAGCTAATATCACATTTCTGTGAACATTGCGGGACAAAATATTGTCTCACTCATATGTTACCTGAGGTCCATGGTTGTGCTGAAGAAGTTCGGAGAGCTACACGACATAATTTTAAACATCAGGTTACAAAACCTTCAGCCAAGGAAAAAAAAATTGCTGTTATGAAATTGCAGAAGAAAGTTTCTGAACTTGCTGCAGAACGTAAAGCAAAAGTAACTAAATCTAAGAAAAAGAGTTAATCTCTTCTTATCTGCATCACTTCCTCCACAAGATATTGGGATTTTCAGATAAAGATAAATTAATGAGAGAAGTGTTTTTTACTTCAGAAGGGAAGACAAGAAGTCAATTTCATGAATAACTCTGCAATATTTTCCTTCTATGCGACACTTTTGTAAATCCTCAAACATTGCTAGTTTAAAGAATGTTAGTCCTTACTTTGGATGGAGTTATATTGGTAATGTAGATTGTTTCAAGTTTCCTTTTTTTTCTCTTGGTATTCTTCTTAGAAATTTTCTATCTTCTCTGTTCAAGAATACATTAATGTACCTGACCTTTGTAAAAATGTAAATTTTTTTTGTTTTTTGAAATAAAACTTCAACTTTAGTATAAACTGTACACTATCAATTTTAACTGAAGATAAATAACCTTACCTCTCATAAATTTTTCAAAAATTTAAAGATTTGTTCAAGTATAGTTATTTTGACAGAAAAAGTGATTTGGTTTTGTTAAGAAAGCGTTAAGAAAAGGAATAATTTTTCATACTCAAAATCTAAAGGTTTACTTTGATCAGTCTTGTATTTTACTAGTTTTCAGGCTGAAATTACATGTAATGATGTTAGTAATTTATTTATAATTCCATGTTAAGGACTGGTGGGAGTCACCAGCTCTGAGCGAGTTGACTGTGGCACCCCTTGCAACCTCTCCCTTTCACTCCTATCAACAAAACTTGATCCATTTGGTTTCTGCAAATGAGCCTCCTATCAGTGGCATTGACCTCACCAGCCCTCTGACCCTCCTAGGATGTGTCTGAGCTGCCTTGGCTGACAACTGTCTTGGTTTGAAGAAGATTTTCAGGCCAGTAGTCACATGTTTATTTTGGATGGGATCCAGACTTTTCAACAAAAATGTGATGTTCACTTAAATGTTTTAAGTTATTTGTCATTAAAATGTTTTTAATTTGTTTAATTCATATTTTTATGTCATAAATAAATAGTATATAGACAATATTTTATGCAAGTAAATAGTTGCAAAACTACTTACAAAATATTTCAGGAGGGGTCTGGACCCTAGAGTTCTCACCCCCTCCCCCCCCAGCTATCATCAATGTATTAATTTTTATGACATAATAGTGGAAATATACTTTATATATTTAGGATGTAGCTGGGTTGAGACCATACTTGTAGTGATACAAGACATGGTGATTTAAAATTGCTTTGTATAGTGAAATAAATAATTAAGTTTATAGCGAAAAAAAAGTTAAACCTGTGTAAAACCATTTGGGGGTTATGAACTAATTTACTCATAGGAAACAAGCAAAGAACCATCCCATCAATTGCAATCAAGGACTGTAAAGTAGTGCTGGATTTATCATTTCTGCATCTCAAGATAAAATCATAGCATGCACCCCTTAAAAGTTGTTAGCTCCTTTTTATAATATCTACAGAATATCAACAAATTCATACTTAATAGGATATAAAAAGTTATTTAACAAATAGGAACTAGAATCAAATCTTTAAATTATTCTGAATATATTGTTAAAGAATTCTAAATATTCAAATAACTCAGAATTTGATATTAATAATAAAGAGATTTAAATGAGAGTGCTGTCCCAACATGTTTAGAAATCTTTTACTACGTTGTGTTACATATGAAACAATTTTACAATTCAAAGAAAAACAGAATAATTATATTGACATTATTCATGTATAAAATCATAATTTAAAGAAGTATGTATTTTGATATTTTATGTTGACAAATTTTTTATTGAATATCATGACGTTTGAGGAATTCTACAATTATCTTCCACAATTTGAATAAAAATTGTTTTATTACAGTACAGACATGTTTCAGGGAGCTTTCCTCATCATCGGGCATATACACAAAAATAAACAACTAATTATACAAGAAATCTAAAATCTGATGTGACCCCTTAAATTTTGCTACAGAAGATGCAGAAAATTAGATTTCTGTAAAACTGTTTGAAAAATATTAAATTGGAAAAAAAAATTTATAAATTGAAGCAAAAAAACTTATGTTGTAAAGAAAGTAACTCATAGTTTCTGTTTTATACTAGTATAAATAATATAACCAATGTTGCTTATGAAATCAATGAAACCAATGTATGAAATCAAATCAACAAATATGAAATCAATGTATTGACACAAGGGCTAAAGTTAGCACCAAAAATTCCAACTACAATAAAATAGTTATTTAATTTATCTTTATGGACAGAAAATACTCCATGTCTTATAAAAGATAATGATTTCTCTGCTGAAGTTGATTGTTCAAAACTTCTATCAATACCAATTATTTTATATGTACTGAACATTGGTACAGTTTTAAAGTATAAAGTTAAACATTCTCAGTTCTACTCATATGGCATCTGGAAAATCGCACACAGCAGTTTCTGGTACTATGCCAATACAATCACACAGGCAGCACATAGCAAAGCCGAGGATGAAGTTCAGCCCACTTTTTTTTAAATTGTTGTATTTGTAAATGGGAAATGTAGCGTGCTATTGAAGCTTATCTACATGGAGCAATAGGAGTTAGGAGTTGGGTGGTAGGTCATTGTTAGTAGGTGGCCGATTAGCTGGGTTTACCAACAACTTGGCCCACGTGGAGGGGTTAGTAGAAGTAGTTAGTAATAGTTAGAGTTATTGATACTAGGAGGAGCTGGATAGAGGAAAGAAGGTTTGCTTTTCAGTAGTCACAGCTATATGAACTGGGACATTAATGTGAAAAGCTAAAAATTTTCTGTCCCCATTGGGAATCGAACTCGGGATGACTTGGTGATGAGCAACAACACTACCACCTGCGCTACTGCTGGGGTTTCAGCCCACTTCTCAATCATACACTTGTCTCTGTGTGATGTCATGCACAGCGAAGGACAAATTTTGTATGTCTGATGAGACTACCCTGTTTTCTATGTATCAAGCTCAACTCACCTTGCTACTTGACCCGTGTAAACCCAGCCTCCAATTTTGGATTTGCAATTTTCTGATATCTTCAATGATATTATCCTCCCATTTTAGTTTTGGCCTTCCTCTGTCTTGTTACTATGAGCTTCCACTTTGTTATCTTTTTGGTAATTCTTTTATCACACATCCTTTCTATATGCCCAAACCTTCTTAATTTAATATCTCTTACTATATTTCTCTTCTTATTATGGAATTCTATTTCATCATTGGTTAACCTTCTGTAGACATCATTACTTATCTTAACAGGACCTAGAATTCTCCATAAAATCTTTCGTTCTGTCCTCAAGAGTTACTACTCAATTTGTATTTTCATCACCCACTTTCACAACCATACATAATTACCGGTTTTATCAGAGTATTGTATAGTTTTATTTTGGTGTTTTTGAATAAAAATTTGTTATATAATAATGTTTTATACACATAATAAGACCTGTTTCCTGTTTCTTTCCTTTATTTCTTCCTCTACTGAATTGTTTGTATTTACTATTGCCTCTGGATATTTGAAGGAATGTACATTCTCAATTTTATCATTACCTATTCTGATTGTCTGACAGAGTATTGGTTTTCTGGTGCACTTCATATACTTCATTTTATGTGTATTTACTATAAGACCAACTTCCCCTGCCTCTATTTTGAGTTTTAAATAACTGTCGGTCATGGCACCTTGTTTTCTAGCTAGTATTAATACATCATCCGCATATGCACATATCTATCTCAGTCTATTTGAGATGTCTTCTCTTACGTCTAACTTCTTAACGGTCCTGTCTAAAACCAAAGCAAAAAGTAGTGCAGAAAGCAGATCACCTTGTGGAACACCTTTACTGAGCTTAAAACATTCAGAAAGTTGATTATTAATTTTAACTTGTGCTGTGATGTTAAGCAGAGTGAGTTAGGTAAGTCTTATTAGTTTAGGTGGAATTTTATATTCTAGCAGTGTTTCGATTATTGCAGATCTTTTACTAGTGTCGAATGCTTGCTTTAAGTCAGTGAATAAGCAATGTACTTGCAAATCAAATTCATGGGCTTTTTCAAGGATTTGTTTGATAATATGTATATTATCAGTTGTTGACTGATCAGGACATTAGCCCATTTGAAATTCCCCTGGTTCCATCTCTACTATTGGTGTAAGTTTGTTATAAAGCAATATGGAAAAGAGTTTGTAAGTTACATTCAATAACGTAATTGCTCTATAATTTTTGCAACTTCTTGGATCTCCTTTCTTGAAAACCGGGCATATTATTCCATTCTGCCATTCTTGAGGCATTTCTTCTTTATCCCCAATGTTCACCATGCATTTCCAGATTCTTTCGAGGTCTCTATTTTTTAGCAATTCTGCAGTTATATTGTCTGATCCAGGGGATTTGTTATTCTTTAAAGTTGTTATAGTTTGTTTAAATTCACTGAATGTCAGTGGCCCTACTTCATCTTCTTCACTGAAGCTTAAGTCCGTGCTATATTTATCCTCATGCTCATTTATATTCATTAGGTTACAATAGTAGTTCTTCCACATTCCGAGAATTTCTTCTTTTTCACAAACTATATTTCCTTGGGAATTTCCAGAAACATCACTTGGGAATTTAGTTTTAAGAAATAGTAACTCTTATCAATATTGGAAATCATAAAAATTGCTTTAAGTTTGGTAAATAAAATTTGTGTGTGTTACAAACACCTTTTGAGATAAGAAGCTGTAAATTTTGAGTAAAATATGAAGAAATGTAAAAAAATCACATATGAAGGTTTTACCAGAATAACACATTTCAAATGCATTTTAAGTCAAAAATGGTAATAACTTATTTTGTAGAGTTCAACTTCCTTCAAGTATAATGCATTTAGTTTTCACTTATTTGTAACAGTAGTTGACAGGAACAGCAAATATGTTCTGGTGGATGTGAGCGATGGTTGACTAAATCAACTTAATTTTAAATCTGGTTAATGTATTTTCAGTGTACGTTTACAACATAAATATTATTTACAACTTTTACAGTTCATTGTTATAAACAATTCAATGTTAAATTGTCACTGACATAAATAATTCACTGTCCCAACTTATGTTTTGGAACATTTACTTGACCCTGGTTTGATAGACGTGTCTTCACGATAGATAATCATCAAAAATCTCAACCAGATTCAAAGATGTTATATGGGGTTTTGAGTTGGGAGTGGTTGCATGTTTTAGGGGATTTTGATACGATTTTGTATCAAGAATTTTATACAAAGTTGAGTTTTAAGAATTTTGGAAAGGGGAGTGATTTTGAGTATATGGTTTTTTAGGGTGATGGGTGAGTGTACCATCTTAATGAATGAATAAATGAAAAATGACTTTTGGGAACTTGTGAATTATTCTGTGTAGATCCTGGGTAGTCCAGACTGTCCAAGGGCTCACATCAAGAAAATGCCTCTTCTATACTCCTTACGTCTAAACTTATTTAAATTGAAAAAAAAAAGGTTAAAAATATTTTCATTTTAACGTTTTAAAATTGTTTTAACAATCTAATTCATCTATAATGATATTCAAATACATTCAATATATTGGAATGGAAAGTATTTCTTGTTTCAATGCTCAAACAGACTTGAAGTTTCATGGGTCAACAACAATGAGAAAGTTGGTTGCTTGGTTTCTTGTTAGTGTCAATTCATCTGTCTGACAAAACATAAGTACAGCCCATATATCTGTACAAATTTTCATTCACACTAGTTCAGTAGCTGGGGCTGAAACTGGGTTTTGCCTTGCAAAAATTTGGATAACTCTGATTTTTTGATATGTCACATGTATATAAACCCTTGTATGAAAACTACTAGTTTTCAACGTTGCCACCCTTATGATTCCGACGCCATTTTGGAAAAACTGAGAAAAATCACCTGTAGATTTAGTACTTAAAATAACTCATTTGCAGCATGACGTAAAGAATTAATGTCTTTTGTTGACATTTTGTTATATTCTTTTCATATAATGCAATCAATGACTGGTTGAGGAACCCAGTATTATGAAAATTATATTCTTGCCTTGTACTGCAGTTAGTTTTGCATAGAAGGTTGATCTGTCTATCATGATTATTTTTCTTGGGCAGACAAACAATATTGAGTAAATGGTTATTTTTGTATTATTTTATTTATTCAATAAAAAATGCTTGAGAGTATCAGTACAAAAAGTGTGCTTGTAAAAATAACAATAAGAAGTGGGAATGGGCTTGTAAACAGGCAATGCAGAAAAACAATGTTATGTTTCTATCACTAGGCAGTTTCTATTGAAATATTTATTGTACTTGTATTGGTCATATTTCAGTGAGGTACTGCAAAAAAATCTTTATTTTTTGAATGTAATGTGATGTTTCTCACAAGCCTCAACTACCAATGATTTTTGTTTCTAGTTAAATAATGATTGTGATTAATGATTTACTAGTTGTAAAATACTGACAAGACATTACATCTCCTAGTTAAGACCAGATTAATGAGAGAAAAGGAGTATACATTTCAAATTATATTTATAACATTTGAAAAACATTTTATGTACACAGTCTACAATGCACATTTACAAATTTAGTTAAAATTCTTCTAGACATGTTTCTTGTGTTGTCATTATTCTAGTGATTTAACATTACATTTATTTTGTGCACCAGAAATATGAAGAAATAAACATATTTATTAATTTTGTGTTCTTCCAAGAATTTTCTGTATGTTTTCATTTTTTGATAAACACTACTTACAGCACAAATGTTTTATACTACACTAGAATACGTTTGAATTTAAATATTTAAGAATGTTAGTAATGATTGAAATACCTAATTTATGAAATGAGGGCTTTTGAGAAGTAGTCTACGGAACTCGTGTAGTTTTGTTGTTATTGTAGGATTTTTTGTTTTTATGCTTAAAAAATCATGATACTTAAAAAATCATGTGAGGTAAGAGGACAATTGAATTTACTTTTTTCAATGTATTACACTGTCTTAATTGATTGAAAAGAACCTTTGTAAATTTTTGATAAAATTCTGATGGATATCTTCAGTCTTGAAAAATATTAATTGAAGTACAGTTAAATTAGGTATGTATTTCTGAATACAGGGGTACTGGTAAAAAATATTGCTTTTTCTTAGATGTATTATTAAATCATTTTTAATGTATTTATGGTGATGTTCTGTAGGTAATTTATGGGGTCAAACTTACCTTTTTCAATTATTAATCAGTTTTATGTGTGTGTGTGTGAGAGAGAGAGAGAGAGAGAGAGAGAGAGAGAGAGTACAATTGAATAGTTTCCTTTTTCAATAATTTTAGGTTTCTGGAATGTCATCTATAAAAATGGAATGGAATTTCTTAACATCAAAGATAATTTTGCTTCTCAGGATCTCTTATGGCTCTGGAAGACATCTGGTTCATGAAAAATGTTAACAACATTCGTTTAATTGCTGTTTAATACATATTAATTAATGTCTTAACAAATGAAATGATTGTGGAATTTATTAGAGTATTTATTTTGTTATTCATAGTTAATTTTTATTAAATTTTTTCCCCAAGTTGTGGTGAAAACTGTATTAATTCAAATATGAATGCTCCAAGTATTTGGTGCATGTCGATGAAAATACATATGATAACTCTCATATAAAATGTAAGGCACGAGTATCAAAGACAAAGTTAAAAAACATATCTTAGTAACATCATAATTCATTTAAAACAAGAATGGGATTCTAATATAGTATAAACATTTCTGCTGTTTAGTGTACATCTAACTTCATTTGCACTTTGACTCTGAATTGAGCATCGTATGTAAAATTCTGAAACATACTATAAATATAAGAGTGATATAACTGTCACTGTCAAGTGCTCATGAACTGAGCTGATGACTCAAAGTAGCCAGAGTAGGATTTGGGGGCAATCGTCCATATACACTTCGAAACAACACTTCTGGAACTGGAACTTGATTGAAATTAGTTTCTACTGATGCAAATTTCTCCCATTGCTTCTTTCTCACTCGGTAAAAGAAAGCAAAAGAAATAATTAGCCCAATATTAAACAGGAGTAGTGTTGCCACTGATGCTATGACAGTTGAAGTAGGAGTACATACATAATCATTTTTGGCATAAACAACAGCTGAAAACAAAGTAATTCAATATTATTTACATTGACATTGAGTTGGCACATCAATATTTTAATGAGTATTTTTTCATTTAACACAAATGTCTGTCATACTTACTTTTGTCAGAAGAATGGTAAGTATTAGCTTCATTACTCATGTTATCAATTGTCATTGGTGAATAAGTTCTGTCGTTCCTTTTCTTTGGGTCAGATAATGGTTTTGGTATAGAATCCTCACCTACTACGAGCTAAAATAAATGTATTTTTTTTAGTTATTGTAGAAATAAAGATAAGTAAGAAATGGTTTGATCCAGTATGTTTTCTTTTGGTCTGGTTAGTATTCTACAAATGCAATTAATTATTGAAACTGATTTCACTCCTCTCAGCACACCAGATGTTCAGTTAAATTTTTCTATCTGCCCTAGATTTTTTCTTTCTCCCTATTATCAAGGTTCTGTCAACAATACCCAAAGATTAGTGGTGCACTTAATTCTGACAAAGTAATGATCCTATTCTGTTACATTTTGTAATTTTGTTTAAGTTATAAACTGGAAATTGGAATCAAGAGGTTTGTTCTTTTGAGCTACTATGCAAGACTCCATCCATCTCACTAGAGCAAAGCTACTGCCTATTCAGGACAACACAATCACTAGCATATTAATTTACTAATGCTTTCTAGTATGCAAACTGTTTCCTTTCAAATTGATTCTATAGTCAAAATTCAGAATTTATCCAGAAGCACCGCTCTTCTTATATAATAGAAAACAATTATTTATTTTCTTCCTTGTCAATATTTTCATGGCTGAATGATAAATATTTCAATAAATCTTTCGATAATATCTCTATAAAATTTGAATTATACCAATGCAAACCAAGAAGTGATAAGAGATACAGAGTGATTTTTCTGAGGTGAAATGACATAAGCAGTTCATCGAAGGAGAAAAGAAGCATGAAATGGCCTGGGGCAGGAAGGGAGGGAAATCGCTTATGTGCACCAATCTCCTGGTCTACTGCACACTGATACCATTTCACCATAGATATACCTACCTCGCTATCTTGCTATGGTAAGACTTTGCACTATCTTCTTCAACATATGTTGTAGAAGACAAATAGTTTCATTGATCTTCAGCATTTTTTAAATATTATTTTTTGATTTATTTGATCTTGGCCTGGACCACCTGGCCTATTTACAGGGTTATTACAAGACTCATGGTACATTTAATTCAGACTATCACATTCTTTTCTGGTTCTCCTTTAATAATGTCTTTTATTTCTCCTATTTTGCTCTAAAGATTACTACACCCTAAATATATCTCCTCAGTGACTTAATACTCTCTTCTAGTGTTAATTTTATAGTGTCCTATTTTTTCATCTTCTTTAAAATCTTGTCCACTCTTGCCCATAAATCGTACTCCCATAACTAACACTCTACATTTGAATCCCATCTTCATAAATGCACTCATTATCACCTCATAATCCTATCTTTTGTAAACATGCATTAAAATTTATATGACCACTCAGAAATTCCAAGAAATAAATATTCAGTTTGAACCATTTTTTCCATACAAAATCAACCTTCGATTTTCATGCATAAGTATCTCTTCCCTTTTTGCTTTTATTTATCATAATTGCCACTCTTCACCTAACTTTCTTGTTATTATCTCTTTCGATCCCTTCACATCTTTGTCATAATAGTCTGTCTACTCATCCTTCTATGTCCAAAAGTCATTGATGTTTAATTTTTGTCACAGGTGAATCCAAATACATTACTCCAAATGCGGCATCTCAAGTGCATTCATCAATGTCATCTTATATGCTCCTCCCAATCCCAAAAGATACATCCTCTGTATTTGTTGCTATTTTCATTCTACTATTTGATGCACAACCTGATGCCTCCAAGCTGTATTCCAGTGTGTTAAGACTGGCCTTATTGCTTTTGTATATAATTGTACTGCATCCCTCTGATCTGTATTAAATTTACTTTATCCCACACGCAATAATCTACAATACATCATTTAGCTTTTTCTATTGAATACTCCATGTGTTCGGTAAATAACAGTTTTTCATCAGTTACCAATCCTAAAAAAACTAATGTTTTACAATCTTGATCTTTTTGCCACATAAGCTTAATATGGGGTCTCGTCTTCTGTGCTTAGAATGGCCAAACCATGTCGTTTTAGTCTTATTTACTGAAAGACGCTTCTCTGTGATCTCTTCCATTTCCTGTAATACCTCATCGCAATTAGTTTCGAATTCACGCCTGCATTTTTTCCCCACTGTCAATGTAATATCATCGGCATACGCAACAAAGATCTGCTCTTTATGTTCTAGTCATAATCAGGGGCGCACACAGGGGGGGGGGGGAGGCTTAGGGGACTTCAGCCCCCACTGAAGGATCAATTTAAGAATTATTCTGTTAAACGAAAAGAAATTAACTGTACCAAGTCGAAACTACGTAGAGCATAATTTTATTATAAAAATTGATTTATAGACCTATATTAAGGTTACTTCAAGTAAACTATCTGAAATTTTTGATGAACCTAGGTTCCAGCCACCCACGAATTCTCCGCTCTACCTGGGTCTCTGTAACTCTCACAACGTAAACAGAAATATCAGTTTACAATCATCTCCCATTCCGGAGACGGCCTTCTCAACTTTCCTCTCAGAGGTCAACACTTCCTTTATATGGACGTGTTGGCATAACTCGTACGAATTGAGGCGATGTCATGAATATTCCTCATTCACCCAAACACATTTTAGTTCCCTCGAGCGGGGTTCCTCTCGGGTAGGACTCTCATGTATAATTCATAGGGCCGATTTTCTATTAGAAGAGGTATTTCATAATATATTTATGTTTCCATGCTACTCTATTGCTAGATGGTTTATCATCTATTCAGGGTAAAATATAAGTACTAAATTCAATTATTAGTTGTTTTTGTGGCGTTAGCATAAATAATGGTGTACTTACATGGAAAATCCGATCAAAATTAGCGATAAAAAATTACGAAGATACGTAATTAAAGAGTACCTAAGCTGTTCCCTTCCTGAATAATATCGCTGAGAGTATTTAAAACTATTTAAAAAGAACACAATTTAACTGCCATTTGAACGGAAACACATGCTGCAATCTGTGATCCATACCAAATTTCATGTTTCGTCCCGAGTCCTATGTCATCAAAACGCCAGTATGTGATAGTCCTAACGAGAATTGAAAATAAAGCTAGGCAGCAGTCGACTTCACAGCACCATGGCACGTTCATAGGCAAAGTAGCCCATGTGTGGAAAGGGATATCTTGCATCCCATGTGCCTAAAAGAAGTAAATCGGTAATTCTACTTTGAACTATGCATGATGAAGAAAACATAGATGGGGAAACAAATAAGCCAATTATTATCTTAGATTATGACAAGACAAAAGGAGGTGTAGATACAGTAGACCAGTTGTACGCAACGTACACTGTTTCGAGAATTACAAAACATTGGCCTTTAGCTTTATATTATATTTGGCTCAATATAGAAGGTATAAATGCATTTATATTTTAGAAAGCAAATATTGAGAATGAGTAAATTAGTAGAAGAACATTTTTGAAGATTTGAAGGCTTTAAAACTGATCAAACCTCTACTTATTGTAAGATCACTGAAGTGAAGGCGTTTTTGAAACAGTACAAACCACAAGAAGAGGAACCACAGATAAATAATCCATTGAAGAAGGAAGGAAGATGCACAATATGTGGAAGATCCAAGAATAAATTTACGTCATTAAAACGTAGCACTAGTCAATGTTTCGTGTGCACAATTCACTCCAGCACCACCATTTTATGTAACAATTGTTAATCTGAATGAATATTGCTTATTACTTGTTACACATGTGTTAAATAACATTGTTATGACGTAGCCTAAAAGCTATCTAAATTTTATTTATTGTTTATTTTAAATTTTCTTATATTTCTCGTGCTGTATTTCTAATGATCTCTTTCCAAGAGGTCCATTTCTTCCATTAATGTACGGGTTTGAAATTTCACCTCAATTCCTTTCGAAATTGTTAACTGTTGCAATATATGTGGAATAATTAAAAATATTTGGAAACAATTTTTTTTCTCCACTTCGATCCATTGTTAAAGTAATAATGCAAAGTGGTATCAGATCTGCTCCGCGCTGCCGGTCCTGTCACAACAATTGGCGCTGCCGCTGGAGGGTTAAAGTTCAATTAAGTACAACTATCTAAATAATAGTAATTTCCAACGCGTTAAACAAAGACCTCATCCATGCCACCAGACGTCTAGAACATTAAATCACATAAGTATTTAAACTCAACACAAGTGATAACACTGGTAGAATTCGATTAGCCTTGCTATTCGAATGGTTCATTTCCCTGTCAACAGAGCGTATCGAAATTCTGACTTTCTCGATACAATTCGGAAGTGTAAAAACATTTTCTAGAACTTCTTTCGTAAATTTAAACATATTGCTTTTTAGTGTAATCACGATCTTGTTTTTCAAGATAACAATAATCGACTGCACTGTACCTGGAGAGAGCTTAGATTCCTCTCGTAAGTAAGTCATTAGGTTGTTTGCTAGTTGAATCCTTGTATAAAGAAGATGACTTAGCGAGGTTCAGTTCGATCACCGGTGAGGTATGGGATCTTTTAAAATACCTCAACGTTCAGATTAACTCCCAGACCTATTCAACAGGTTATAAAATGAGTTCAGGCTCTGGCGACATCTAGTGCCGAGGTTTAGTAATTGCGGAACACTTTATCTTCCACGAACACCATGGACACCCCTCAGGACTTTTTGTGGGATTGTTTGACTTAAGATAAATTGGATTTAACCGTTAGAGCAAAAATACATACCCTTAATTGAAGAGGCAATTCATTGGGAAGGTCTGATTCTTGTGGTTTATTAGTCGTGGATGTTTTATCACCATCGCCAGTCTTCTCAGGCAATCGAGTAGAGGAAGTAATATCTGGGAAGTGAAATTATAGTTCAAATAAGCGATACAATCCATTGAAAATACATGTATAAAGCAAGCACTGTTCTTTTAAATACCAACCCAATGAATGAATCTCTGTGATTCGCTCTGTCTCTGGATCAATGGATGTAGGTGAATGCGTTGTTCCAACTTCACTTTCCATTACTGGTGGGGTAAGCGTAGGATGCGGTTCTGTTTGTGTGGATGTTACATTAGCTAGTTGAAGTTCAGCACTTCGGGGAGAGAATGGTCTAAATGTTGAATAGGTACTGTTTTCACTTTCCGTTGTTTCATTATTGGCGGTATCTTCCTCAAGCGAAGAAACTTGCCGCCGTTTTCTTCCGAACGAATGAACTCCTGTGCTGCATCGTATCTACACAAAGTAATTTTATTTTATGCGAGGATATAATGACTTTAATAAAACACATGCTGGGGTGACTTACCGGTTCACATATGTCTTGGCAGAACTGAACTGTTGCGACGAAGTTCACTGTGGGGGTTGATGGGAATCTGAACGCTTTGAAAGGCCCAAGTAAGTTGCGCGTTCCACCCTCCAACTGTAGAGCAGGGAATATATTCGGATCTCTTGGGCACCTACGAAATCAAATAGTTAAATGCTTTTGGAGAATGAAATATATTTGAAAGAATAGCAATAGATAAAACTTAGTATATCAAATTACCATTAGAAACCACAATAACTCGCTGCATAGAAAACATTTTAAAAAATCTGAAGTCGAAGAAAGTCATATTAGTATGCAATAGTTTAAACCCATTTACTCTTCGGGATCCAGAACAAATACTATGTATCTTGAGAAAGATGAGACAATATGATTCAAGATTGAATTTTTAAAATTACCTGGTTTTAAAACGATATATTATTGAATTGTCAAATTGGGGGTCTGGAAATAATGGGAAATAAGAGAAATTGTCCTATTGGTGCACACACATTCACACTTGTGTATATGTATGTGTACAACTGTACGATATTGTTACATAGGTATTCCAAATGGCAAATATTTGTGCTACTTAATGTTTCGGGGTATATTCTTTCATGTTATATGGGAGATTTGATCGGATCAAAATTGAAACAGGGAAAACTTTAGAAATACGGGAGATCTGAATTTTTATGATAGATTTTTTACGTAGATGGCCCTACAATCTTTTCTTAGAATATATATGTTTAGAAATAAAAAATACGGGTATGAGTGCCAAACAATGGATAGAAAACACTCACCCCACATTGTCAATAAGTGTAAGTAACTCCCCATTGTCTGTTCTCGCTTCCAGGTTGCGGACGAATATCCCAAATGCACTCGTTGGATCAATCTCGATTTTGAGAAGAAGTTCTTCACCAAGCCCTACTATTGCAGCTTCTTGTCCTTTTCTTGTGACAATTCGCATGCGAACGTTCGGAGTTGGAGCAGTATTTGTGACTATATTTGTGCCAGAAGGTCGGAATGGTACTCTGAAAAAAAAGTAATGTTATTTTCTCATAAGATTATGTATGACGTTTCTAAAAGAAAGCACGTTGACTTAATTTTATAGCAGCTTCCTGTTTTTTCTTTCGATTCGTTCCAGTCACTTATCAGTCATGTACCCAAGGAGGGTGCATTAGGTGCTGAAGTATCCCCAAAACTCTTCAACAATGTTAAAAGAAACAGTAATAGTGAAATCTGTGCATGATGTATTCATAGATCTGTTGTGTTGTGAATGATTGGAAATAGCCTCTTAATATTCAGGAGAAAATTGAAACTAATTGACTACATTTTGTCATAAGAAGAAACATCAGAAACTCAGTGAAGAAAAGTCCAATGATCTTGCTAGTTTGAATATTCACCGAGAGATTACAGTTGACTCAGAAGAAGTTATTAAAGTACTTCTCATCAAAGGGCCAAGAAAATTGAATTTTGTGTTACAAACATCACTTGAGGCAATGCAAAAAGCAATAAAATTCGTCTTATTAAGTCCAATAAATGTTTTAGAGGAGAGTTGTTTCCCATAAAAAATACCCGTATAGCTTGAAACCTGTATACATCTTTAAATAATAATTTCAAAAGAAATGTCAAAAGTTCCCTTCGATCCGATTCGTGTAAGAATTTTCAGCAGTATGGGAATTTTTCCAATGATGAATGAGTAGTTTGACTGACCTTGAATTTTTCCACACAGATATATCCGAATGTTGTCAAATGGGTCTTAGACATAACGAGACGCTTATCACGTTCTACAATTGAAACGCTATATTGGCTTATTCTTACTTACGTAACACTAATTCCTCCGCCATCTTGGTTTCGAGTTCCACTCGGAGCATATGATACAGTTTGATCGCTGGCGTCAAACGAACATTCAACTCGCACAGTTTTATCAGTCTCCTGCATAATTACTGGATTTTGTTGAATTACCACGTGGTTTACGTATCGTCCTCTTCCCTGCAAAGTAAATTATGAACATATATTAATTTAAAGTAAATGAAAGNCCACGTGGTTTACGTATCGTCCTCTTCCCTGCAAAGTAAATTATGAACATATATTAATTTAAAGTAAATGAAAGTCAACTCTTTTTAATAATTCTACAGTACTCACCTGCTGAACCGTTCCACATTGAGTACCCATGGGAATACGAAGAACTATTTGGTTTTGTCCACTTCCCATTTCAAAACATGCTTGAGGATTACCTGTAGCGTAGACGCGTCCTTCAAATGGAGCTCCAAACATGAATGTAATGAGCATATCAGACTGAGTACAATCCACTCGTACTATAGGAAAATTATGAGAATTGTTTCCATTAATATTGTGGCGATATAAAATTACATATTTTAATATGATTCAAAATATTAGTACCTTTTCAGACTAATTTAAATATATCCACTCTATAAACCAAAAATGTTATAGAAAAAGAACTGTATGCATTATAGTATTTACCGTTACTGCAAGTTCCACGCTCACTGTAGAAAAAGTCGCGATCGATGAGCAGAGCTGTCCGATCAGCAGCAAAAGTGTCATCCGAACTCAGAAAGCAATCTCGCCGAACCATGTGGTAATTGAAGGAACGGCAAGGAAATTCACGTTCTTGATCACACAAACGTTTGCACTCAGCCACGTCATATATCTGTGGGACGTAACGATCTGTGTACGGCAGGAAACGTCCAGGAAAATCGGTATATTCGCAGCTTGGGGGTTCTACAAGGATATTGAAACAAAATACAATCGTATTAGCGTACTTACAGCATAAATAGCAGAAAATTTAGAAACATTGAAAATTGAGGCGTGGAAAATTGATTTAGTAATACGGAAACTTTATGAGTACTTTTCATTCCCCCGAGAGTAAGTACCTTATAATAAACTATCTTAGTTGACATCCCCGAATAATAGCGTTTGGGGGCTTATGGGGATGTTGGAGAGGGGAGGGTTATCGATTTTGGACTGGGATCACAATATTATGCTTCATTCTAGTGCATCACTTTTGAAACTAAGAAAGTTCTGCATTCACGACAAATTATAACACTGTTTTTGCTCGATATATTCGATTTTCAATTTTAAATATCAATTCACCCTTCTGTCTCCCCTGCAGTTAGTGAAGATTAAAGATGGTGCATAGTATAGAGGTTTCTACTTAATTTCAAAGTATTACATATTGGTGATAATGGATATTGGATGGATAGGTTGGCCTTGAGTACACATGGATATTTAAAAACAGAAGAATCAAATAGTTTTTAGTTTAGAAATTTTCTATAGAATAAATCATGTAGGCAGTGTCGAGTGATTAAGTCTTTTGTTCTACTAATCTCTGGTTAAAACCTATTCGTCGATGAAAATTGCTGGCAAACAATGTATATTTTAGTATTGAACCATAAGGAAATTCAATAGGATGTCATTCGCCAATAGTTAATCGGGTCGATTCTACGACGAAATTAATTTTGCCTTAAAGAGTTACATACTTTTTTAGAAGGAACGTAATTTTATCGACTAAATTCATATTGAACTAGATCTACGAGGTAGTTTTATTCACATGTAAAGATTAGGCATTTTTCAAGGGTCAAGAGTGCGTTGAATGATACACATCACGATACTTACGAGCAGCGCATTCATTCTCCATGTAATCAACATCTGCGGACGCTCGTCTGAAATGTTGTGGTTGTGTTCTACGGGTTTCAGAACTGAGTCGACATACCCTTTCTCGGCCATAATATACTGCAGATCTGTAAAAATATATTATTTTATAATATTATCTCATAAGCTAAATACAGAGAAGAGAAAGGCAAGGATTGAGATTTCGATTACCTGCAAATGATTCGTGTTTCTGCTAAACATGCGTCTTGACATTGACGCCTGCTGAACATATTGCGGATTTCTATGGGATTGGGTACCAGCAATTCGTAGCTCGGAACACGAGTAAAGGCCCAAGCTTTAGTACATGGGGTTTCTGAAGGATAAACCGAAAAATATAACATATTTAGTTGTTTTCTGCACATACAATTGTTTGTTCCTATTGTCAGACGTTTTTGCGGTTTCACATTAATATTTAGGTAAAAGACAGCATGCTTTTAAAATTCGACCTCTAAGGATGAATGGTTTAAATTCACATTCATTCGAAGATTTGATTTAATTGTTAAGGACAGTCGGGGTGACAATTAGACAATGAAGCTCAAAAAATTAAATTTTCTATAAAGTGTTTTCTGTTAAAAGCCCTCTCAAAACGTATTGAGCAAATTTCTCAAGTTGAATTTTGGCATGTATACCTTTCGAATAGAAAAACCTTTCATTATCGAAACATTTTCTGTGTGGGAAGAGCGACGCCCATTCCTTTGTCTGGGAGAGTACTCTGTGGTTTTGATACCGTATTTTAATTTTACTTTAGCGTATGTCAACAGAATTTTGAGTCACCGCTTGAATAATTAAGAATCATAAGCCGAATACTAATGAATCTTGATACTAATGTTCTTGAAAACGAATGAATCAATCGAAAACATTTTTGAGATACCTCCCTCATTTTAAACCATTTTTTAAATAGCTACATACAGTTGTGAATGATTTTCAAATAATTCTTCCGGACATTTTGACACGTGACCAGTAAAATGGTAATAAATTTAACATCCAAAAAAGCAGTTACAGACTTTATATGACCCCGTGGAGGACAATAAACTAATTGACTGTGCGGAAGCAAGCAAGGGACCATCCCAACAATTCCAATCAAGGGCCCTAATGTAGTGGCGGATTTATCGTTTCAGGAAAATCATGGCGAACGCCCCCTAAATAAGAATAGAAATAGATAGTTTCTTGTTACAATACCTACAGGATATCAAAAAATTTATGTTCAATGGAATACAAAAGAAAAGTTGTTTAACAAATACGTAATACTATCAAATCTTTAAATGATTCCGAAAATATTGTAGTAAACCGTAAATACTCAATACCTCAGAATTTGAGATTAATAATAACAATAGTATTAATATTCCCATTGGTTAGAAATGAAGTATATACACTACCTTGAAGACAAATTTTCTGGAAGTATGCAAGATCTGGAGCAGATTGAAGTGGCAAACCCTCTGCATCAGCGGAACGGTCTAAAGCGAAACACCGCTGTCTTCCTCCGCGAACATTTTCTAAGGACACAGCCAGGCAGTGACTCCTCATTTGAGCACACTTTATTAGACATTCACCGCTGATGCCAATGTCATCTCGGGTTCTGATAGGATCCCTGAAAGTTGAATTATTCTATTAGACCTCCGTTTTAGCCACATTTTAGCCGTACACGTTTTATTGGGCATGCCCATAATATCCACTAAATTGGCGTTAACAATTAATTAAATTTTAAGATTTCAAACTTATACCATTTAGTATGTCTAAAGTTAGTATCATACTATTTAGTAACTTAGTTTATTGCGTCCCATGTGGTCATTCGTAGTTTGCAAGTGCTTTTTTGACAATAAAGTTTATTTTGTCAAAAACATAAACTTCACCCAACGAATATTCTGTGAACTGTGTGAATATTCAGCAGCCCCTGATAGGTCAAGAATCGTCATTGTTTTTCAGTAACCTTGTTCTTTGATTAAGTTACCGGAGTGCGACAAACTTGCTCAACGATTCTTGAGTCTTGTATACGTAATTGCTGAATATGTTGAGATAGAAGCGATTCGATATTGCAGTGTTTCTTCGCTGATAAATATTTCGAAGGGTGTTTTGCAGCCATATAACCATTATGCATAAGAATAGTATTCCCTAACACACGTACACACACACTTTTAAGGTATTTAATATTAAAATGTTTTACAACCTCGTAAAATTTTATGTGAGTGACAGCATTTTGAAAGTATTTTTTACTGCATTTGTGCACAAATTATCTTCTTAATCTTCATACTTTGTAGCCATATGCTAAAAACCTTCCTCCAGGACATGAAATTGCCAAAATTTTCGTATGGAGACTTGCTTTTGGCTCTGTAAGCTTTTACCGGTTTCTCAAGAATTGCTAAAGCCTCATTCCGGATTTGAATGAAGAATCTCATCCCTGAAACTCTTGTTAACCTTTATTTATGGAATCAAATATTTTAGCACTTCCCTGCATTTATATTTATGAAACGGTTGTGTTTCTTAAGACCGAATTACTGAAACGCCACCCTTGTTTCATACAAAACACTCTTGTTCTCGAACATAATACTCGCAATAGGGAAAATATTCATCTTCTTGGAGTCTCAACTGCTCTTTGCCAAAAAAGGTCATATCACTCGGGAATCGTTCTATGTAATTCCCTCCCCAAATATATAAAAGACATTATGAAATTGAAACTCTTCAAATCCACGGTTAAAAGTGACCTATTCTACAACCTAAATGAATTTATTGGCTTTAATAAAAATTAAAGTCATCTTGTACTTTATCACGCCAATGCTGTAGTACGTCTCAAAATATCTTATGACAATTTCAAATTTATTAACTACCTTCCTTAATGCTTGTATTGTGTCTTATTATTAATATAAGTTTAGTTTTATTTGTACTCAATCTTTGCACGGTTGTGTACATTAATTCTGTAACCCCATCCTGGCCCGGGTATTTCTCCGGCTTTCCTTCGGGTAGAGGCGGATTTTTTATACAGTCTCGTTAGGCTCTTACCTTGGGGCGACATCTATTGAAATAATAAATCGAATTGAGTGTTATTTAATAGTTATGAATTATAAACAATACCTTCCGAATAAACTATATTTTGATAATAATACTTGTGAAATTACTTTCTTGTGTTTCATTAAGTACAAATTTGTTGGTATTATATTAATATTATAACATACCGAAATATTTTTATTATTAGGAGTGTGTTGAAATGTTAAATCCGCCTCTGCCTTAGGGTCCATGATCGGAATTGATGGGATGGTCCCTTGCTTGCGTCCGGAGAGTAAATTAGTTTATTGTCCTCCACGTGGTCATACGCAGTTTGTAACTGCTTATTTGACAATAAAGTTTATTTATTAATTAATCGTCCCCTCATCAAATTTTATTTTTCGTGTGAATAACGTAAAATTACTATCTAAAGTAATAACTAAAAATATGACTTTCGATAAAATCTGAACTTCCAAGACGATCACGGGGTTGAAATATGACGAAAAAAACTGTTTTGATACACTACTTTTTCTCTTTCTCCTTATACTTGTAAATTTGTCAAAAATTCCAGAAAATAGATCTTTAATGTTACTTTTGAGAAATTATATTTTCAGACATTCAGCATCTAAGGACTTCTCTGAAAAAGTTCAGAAAAAAATAAAATTACATATTTTCTAATGGAAAAAATAACGTTCGTGAAATTTCATGCGTGGATACCCTTAAATTAAGAAAACGTGCTCAAATATTTTCACCACTATTCATTTGGAGGCACAAATTCAAAAATAGATGAAAAACAACAACAACAACGATAAAAGAGTATGCAACCCGTTACATACATTGTAATCACCACATGTAGGCTACAGTACAGGACACTTATGAGAGATTCACGCCATAAAAAAGAGTGATAGATAGTTTCTTGTTTTCATTTAATGCTATTGAAGATGCTCCAGTGCCACAAGTAGATTTTCTAGACAGGAGGGGTTGAATTTGATCATGAAAGGGTTTTACTTAGCATGCCCTAGAGTAAACTCTTCAAACGGTTTTCTAAGTATATCTCCTCAAAATAAAACTGCGAATGCTGTTTGTAAGGAAATTTTAGAAGCTACTTCGGAAAGATTTTAAAAAATTACTGCAATACACATTTTAAAAGTCTTCAGCAAGTAGTATTTTTAAATGAAGCATGAAAAGACTGCTTTAAGAAACATTTATTTTTGTAGATGTTGGCTCTCCCAATATAAAGACGATCCCATGTGTAAATTCAGAAGATAGGATATCTCTCTCTGCGGATGGCATATAAAAATACGATTATACGAAAATATTTTCTCTGTTTCATTTTGTTCTGTTCGTAGTGAACGTGCGCTCTTGAGGATTGTAGAGTTTACATGTACCTCAATTAAAATGCAAATTGTACGTGCATTTATTTTTTCCATTTACCTGAGGCTGCTAGCATAAGTAGCTCCGGCTACTTTTTCATAAGTCAAAGAGTATCTGCAAGGGTAAGGAACTAAACTAGGTTCTAGGTCACTGCCAGATGGGTAGCGGCTGGGTATCCCAGGATGGGTACTCGGAGGAGGATAAGAAGGAGGATAACCTGGATGACCTGGAGGAGGATAAGGTCCTGCGAGTCCAGTGCAGTCCTTTTCTGCATATAAAGCTCCACTGGTATTTTGAAAGCCATTTACTTCTAGAGTTGTACCCATTGATCCACTGAGTAGACACTGGTTCGTACTAACACGCGTCTGTTAACAAAGAAGAAAATGAGCATCGTTTAAAAATACAGGAAAATATTGACAATACTGTGATGTAAAATCTTCATTTTACTTATATTTCACCTGAGAAATAAAATTTAAACAAATGTTGTTGTTGATGTTAACACAGTGATTAGGAGTTATTGATTTGTTATTCATTTGGTAAATCATAACTACGATCGGAAGTCTTATGTACTCGATGGAGAGAATTCGTACCGGTAACGTTGAATTAATTATAAACTCGTTAATAATTATATGAGATAGCTAGAGTGACTTGACATACAGAATGTTGTAAAATGTTTTCATATAACGTAATTGTGCAAAATACAACTATTAATAAGACTAAACAAATGGTGTATTTTTCATTTTAGCTCTGAAACTGCTTTTGTTAAATTTCCCATCAGCAAAACCTTTCCCCATAATTTTACCACCGATATATACTATTCACGTGGAAATTTTATCTTTTTGAAGTACCCGATGAAAAGGTTTAACAGATTTTACGCACTGCTGCTAGGAAGAGAAGAATGAAGCGTAGTACGCAAATCTAATAGTTAGTGGACCTTTTTCCCGTGTATCTCCTTCCCACTTATGCCATGAATGTAGTGTTGGATGATTCGATTTTTGTTTCCTATAGCCATATATTCTCTTGGAAATTTGTTCGAAGATAATTGGCAAAACATTAACGAGTACCCAATGAGTACAGGGGTGAATCCCATTATGGTTTTCGGAAAACTTTCCAATGTTGCTCTAATTTAGTCAGATTTCATATATATAAATTTTTTTTTTCGTTAGCTATCATTTTCTTTAACATGTCTTCCTGAGAGATTTGCCCTTGAGACATTGACATAAATTTTAAGTGCCTAAATGATGTTAGTTAAAATCAGGACAACAAGAGAAATTTTAATGTAGAAAATTATGAAATTACTTTACCTGGCTCAGAAAAGTGTATGAAAGGCATTTGAAGTCAACCTCTACGTCACAAGCTTGCTGGCAACTGAAGTCACTGAATGAGGAGAGAGATTTGTCAGTATAAATCAGTTGTCTGTTATCCTGACGATAACGGTACGTACATCGGCTTACAGCTGTAACCAAATAAACAATCAATTGAATAACTGGAATATAGGACAGATGAGAACGTTATTGAAAGAGATGAAAATAAGTGGACAATTTTAAACATTGACATTCAATGAAATTCTCATTCGGGATGATTGCTAAGAAACGATAAAGTATTTCACACGTGTACAAAAAGTTCAATATTGGTTCTGGTTGTTAAGTTAACATAAAAAACCTATACGTACAAGGAGCACACATGTTTTCCAGATAGTCTGAATCTGGAGAGGGAACGAAAGCATGAGGCTGAGAATGACGATTTTCCGCACTCAATCGGCACTCCTTCAAACGATTGTTGAACGTTGCTGATCTGCGAAACAAAACAAAAAATATGTACACATTGTACTTAGCTATTACTTCTAGATCATTAATGGTGAATTTGTTTAAAAACGAGAAGATTTTTTTGTCAAATCCGAATGAAAGAACATTGTCGGTTAAGAGATTCATGGTCCATAGTTTAAAATTCAAACCAACAAAATGAGGAGGTTTATCAAAGTATGAAAATATTTCATGTAACGTCTCAATCGTCGCTTTTTTTTGTAATTTTTTTTCTTGACATCGTGCAGCGAATCCCAAACACAAGTATAAAAAATGAGGTAGTACTGAGTTCGTGCTCAATAAAATATTCATTATCTCCTTTCCGATGTTTTGGAAGGTAAATTTCCTTAATCAACGCTTATACATTAAATGTTTTATTCATCTCCGTCCCACCGCATCTCGCAACTGTCTGTCGCCTTGAACTCGTGTCCAATAGTAGCACTTATGCGTGACTCATCTCTGTTTTAACAACTAAAGGGGATCAACAGCTACTTTTCTTATATAGAGCCATCATAAAATTGACTGGAATTCATATTCTGAATATTTGCCAAAAGAATGTCTTTTCACGAGATTTTAAAACTGTGTGGCGACATTTTTCAGCCCAAAAGAGATAAATTCAAATTCAGTCCGTAGAAATAGGTCATGTAAGTGCTCCTCGGATACATCCTTGAAAGTTTTAAGATTTTTTATCGGTAAAATGCCTTTAATGAAACTTTCTTATGTAGTTATTCTTTCTTGACAGCAATATTTTTGCAAGTGAGGTAGCTGGCCAATGGTGGCGTCTTAGTGAATATGGGACTTTCTTCCGGTATCAATTACACCAAACTCATAAACATGCTGTTATTTCAATAATGGTCTCGTTTTTAGATTAAATGTACGTTACAATTAATAATTATACGTGATACGAATCATAAATATTAGGACGTTGATGGTTTTGTATTAATAGTCTATTTTGTGGGTTCTTCTCCATTACCCTTACATGAGTCTTCCATACTCACTTAGGGACTCATTTATTTATTCTAGGATAGGTATCTGAAATCTACTCCATCACTTCTTCGGTATCGGTTTTGAAGTCATGCCTTGATAATTTGGTCACTTTAAAAAATCTATTTTGATTTTGTCACCTTTATATCTCGAGGCATTCAGAGCAAATCTATGTCAATATAGTCTGAAAGGAGCCCCTAACTGAAAACACGGAGGAAATAAAGATTGTTTTTTGTGTGACTAGACCACATTGCTTGCACATTGCGTTTTAAACCTTTGGGGAATTTGAAAAATACCATTTAGCTTGGGAGGTGTAAAAGAAAAATTGCGAGAATGTATATCAGGAAACTATATGTTTTATTTTATTTTCAATAACTGGTCGATATGAACTGAATACTGTTTTCTGAATACGAGATGTGCGTATAAACGGCATTATTGGCGTGTTTGTTGCCCCACCATAGCTTACCTGCAAGGAAAGTTTCTCTCCTCTAAACAACGATCCTGACATTCTCCTTTTGTTGCTGCTGGAAAAGCTACTTCAGTAAACCCTCTCAGTTCACGATTGATGTGTCTCTCAAAGGTCCATGCATATCCACATGTGGCACCTAGAACATGTGAAACAATATATTAATTTTCTTGTTTGGGTTAAATTCAGTCCTTATAATGCATATGAAGGTTATTTATACTCTGACCCTTCAAATTGCAATGATTATAAGTTTATATACAAGTTTTGATCATGTTTAATCGACACAAGTGTATTCAGTTATTTAAGTCAGATCTTTTTCACTTGGAAATTACAGATCACAACCTTATAGGTCTAGTTATGGAACAGGAAAATAAAATTCTAGTTGATAACTCGACCTTAAATTTATCGTATGAAAATATTAACTTTGAAGGCTTGAAAGAATATTCAGCAGCTAGTGATTGGTGCAGTATTTTTAATAGTAAGGAAATGGATCACGCCATTGACAAATTTTATAATATTTTGTAGACAGGTCTAAGTCTAAATAAGCATATTATTACTATCACACCAAAAGTTCCAAAAGCGAAGCAAAAGAGTCCATGGATTAATGAATTTTTACTTAGGAAAATTGAAAACAGAAAAATATTTTTAGGAAATTAAAAAAAGACCGTATGATTTTAATTCAATTAACTATTGTAATGACTTTAAGAACTCCCCATATATACGTATAAGTTTAGAAAAAAACAGTTATTGTACTAATTTATTTAATAAGTGTTAAGGAAATATCGCCCATCAGTGGAGGATAATTAACGGATTCACTGGTAAAAGAGACAAGCAGCTGATAACTAGAATAAAAGGCAAGTACGGGAATAGTGTAGATGAACTACAACAGATAGCAAATACTTTCAATGAGTACTTTGTAAACGCCCCGCTAGACTTGGTGGCGAATCTGCCCTCCGCTTATCAGCTTGTTGTCACTCACTGTGTCCCTCAAAACAACAGCATATTCTTATCTCCAGTTACCAAACAAGAAGTCAGTGATATTATCAGATCTCTGAAAAAACAAAATTCTCTTTGTATAGACTCTCTATCGAAGTGATTAAATTGTTATCACCTGTCATTCCAAGTGTTTTAGTGTTCATAATTAACATTAGCGATTCTGCAGGAGAATTCCCAAGCAAACTTAAAGAAAGTATAATTGTGCCAATATTTAGAAAAAGGGCAAAGGAACATTTTACAGAATTATAGGCCGAGTGCTTTGCTGTCAATATTGTCAAAAATTACTGAAAAAGCAATAAAAACTACCCTTTTTTAGATAAAAACAACTTTTTTGAATCCATGACAGTTCGAATTTAGAAACGGTAAAGATACTGAAAGTGCAATAATTCATTTTACAGAAGGGATCTATAATGGTTTCAATAACAGTAAAAATGTTGTGGTATATTCATAGATTTTTCGTAGGCGTTCAATCTTGTGGACTACGAGGCCTTGAAGAATAAACGAAAGAGTTGGGATTAGAGGGCTTGCTTTGCGATGATTTAGATTTTACCTCACTGGGCGATCGCAGCGTGTTCGGATTAAGACTTTATTAGAATAAAAATTTGTAGATAAATGGGTACCCCAAGGGTCTGTTCTCTCCACCACGTTGTTTATAATTTTCATTAATGACTTATTGAACTTGCTGTTGTTTGTAGAAATTATTGATTTTGCAGATGGTATCTCCCTACGTTATACGAGTAAGCATTGGGTAACAAACTGGTCAGAAATTAACAAAGATCTGGACATCGTAAGGGATCGGTGTAACAAGAATTGGATGACAATTAATGCGTCAAAAACATTGTTTAATTTTGATCTTAAGGGATTTTCTTTTGATTCCGAACTAAAATTTCACATTGAAAATGATTGCAACATTAGTACTTTATTCTGTAATTGCACAAAAATAGAACAGATAAGCTCCACAAAGTACCTGGGAGTTCATTTAGATGACAAACTGTCTTGGAAATCTCACGTAACGCACCTTCATAAGGAGTTGCGGAGAAATATTAGATATTTTTACTTTTTGAGGAACATATTAAACGAGGACTTTTTAGGAATGCTTCATCTTGCGCTTCTACATTCAAGAATCTCCTATGGCATTGAGAATTGGGGAGGAGCAGACACAACAATAATTAATCCTTTAAAAGTTACACAAAACCATTTATAAGAACCATCAAATTAAAACCAAAACGTACATCAGTTTTTCCACTATATACTAGATTAAATATACTCCCAGTATCTCATTTGTACACTTATAAAGTGAAGAAAATATTTTATACTAGTTGTAGAACTATGCAACCGACAGAATATGTCCCCGCACAAGAAGAGAAAGGAATGGCTATTTATTAAACCTAAAGTGAACAAAACTTTTTAGAAAAAACTTAATTTTTAAATCCTAAAATATATAATCAAGTTCCAAATTTTATTAAACAAAATAATAAGTGAATAGAAACAGTTTTATTCAAAAATAAAAAATGATTACTTGGAAAAGAATCACTAGATGATATACTGGGAGAATTAACATAGCTATAGATTAAGTTATGTAAACTATGTAGTCCACCTAATCAGTTTATGTTAATTCTAATTAGACATTACGAATTTCATAAGGTTGTCAAGTTTCTTTCTCTTCTTGGTTAGTTGTTGAAAATTTACTACTTACACTCTTCAGTGAGCGGTCCTGCAAGCAAGTGACGAATCAGTGTAAACGACTTCTTTATTTGTGTTCCCAATTGTCAAACAGTGAGAAACATATTTTTTTGTTTGATATATTGATAACATTTCTGCACTAACCATCACTATTAGATACGATGGCTAGCAGTTCCAATACTACATTTGTAAATACTTTGTAAAATCTATGGAATAAAAATATTTCTATTCTATTCTATTCTATTCTATTGAAGACAATATATGAGTACTGTTTTGATTCATTACAACAAATAATTTGTTTTCTGGCTCGTGGATTGAAGCGTTTATTTTCTAAATCTTCAAATATAATATTATTTCGTTTTTTGATATTCTTGATAAGGGGATTGAGTTATCAACCCTTTTAGAAAATTGCCTAAAATTATTGGAATTTGAAGTATATAATTTGATTGAGTACGTGATGGTTTCAATTATTAAATATACTTTAATTTAGTATTTATAATTTTTGAAATCATGGATTTCAGTAACTTTTACACTGTTTCACAAACTTTTCGGAGGTCAACCGTCTAGTTAGGGAAACCTAATCCGTTCTTTTTCATAGTTCATTAGAGAGTATTTTTTCGCGCCAGTGGTTCATGCATGAATATCAACAGAAATTGATACAGTTAGATTATCATACAAGGAACATTAGCCAACTGTTGTAAAATTAATGAATTAAAAATATAATTCAACACGTTGTTCAAAGATAACCTACGCAAAAATGTAATGTAACCCACCTCCATTTCACAAAAAAACATGTTAATTATCAAGAAGTTGCTGTTCGACGAGAGAGATGGGAACTTCCTTCAGTATTATTCATTGGCATAGTTAATAGGAGGAAGTCAGTTACATTGAAAGTAGGTTCCAGGTACCTAACTCTACATCTTCTTGTGAAATATAGATTGAGATGGAATTTTATGAAAAATACAATTTAAAATGGATATCAGTGTTATCCTACTTTACACGAAATGTAAATCACTCGAATTAATGATCATTAGTGTTACTGTTGGAGGGTGTCATGTATGACGGTAAAAAGAAAGACTTACAGCAGAGAGTAACTATTTAACAACCAGAAGCAATAAAGGATACCCTTTGTAAGGTAACAAGTATAGAACAAAGCAGAAAAAGAAAAAGGAGAATACACATTCA
The DNA here is from genome assembly GCA_002313205.1 of Laupala kohalensis. NCBI lineage: Eukaryota > Metazoa > Arthropoda > Insecta > Orthoptera > Trigonidiidae > Laupala > Laupala kohalensis. Next base: position 41,355 of record NNCF01126649.1, on the reverse strand, counting down.
GATACCAAGAAAACTTGTTGATTTAGACATTCTTGCTTGTAGGGAGAGGATTCCTCCCAATGTGCATTTCTTATCTTTTCAAGAAAAATTGTGTCTCAGGACAACAAGACACAATGTAATGAAAATTCTGAATATCAATGTCGAATGGCATTTAGTATCAGTGAAACAGGATGATACGTTTAATCTCTTCGTGTGAATCATGTAAAACCTCAAATATTTTAGGGCACTATTACTTTCATTTTGTACTCGTATATCTCTTAAAGTGCCTAAAATTTCAAGAAAACATTTTGTTTGTTTCAGTTAACATGTATTCTTTTATTCTTTAATTTTTTAAAATAAATTAGGATGTTGACGAGAAAACAGCTTGCCATTATTTTCAGAACTTATTCTGGGTGGGTTAACATTTCTTCCTCCGGAACCCTTCACAAAATGATGTACGCACGCAACCCGCCATGTTCACTTGCTCTTACTTTGCCTATCCAATAGGAGCAACATACAGTGATCACAACAACAAGGAATTTTCCACAGAAAACTGACATTTTAGGCACCTCATTTAGAACCAATAAATATTCGCAAATGAAATACAAAAATGTCAAGAAACTCATTTAAGTAAGTATTTTATGACTATGTCAACAAAGAAAAAGCATGCGATAAAATATTTTCCTCGAACATCAGCATTGTTTTATAAAATATACTTGAAGATAAGTTAAGACTAGTGAATTCCTCTTAATTTTCAGTAACGAGAAAATGTATAACATGGTCCAAGAAGCATTTAGGCATTAATCTAAGTTTCGGACAAAGTATTTAAGTATCATGAATTTAAATAGCCAAAAATTTCATAAGTGCATATGCTATTGCTACATTTAACTTACATACACCCTCCATTACACCACCCTTCATCCACAAAAATGTCTATATCCCTTATAAAAATGTTTATTTTATTTATAATTTCAATCTTCCTCTTAAGAAAAGTTCTAAGTGCTGTAGTTGACCCATATTGTGGAAAAGTCGATTACCTTATTCAATATTCTGTTCTTTGGATTAAATATTACAATTTATCATGTAAAATTAAATATTACGTGTAACACATAATGTTTAGTTGTGATGGATGTAAGAGTGTCCCCGTGAACCACCTGCGTTGCATTGCACGTCTTTGTTGAAAAATGACTTACCACTAAATGCTTTTTGAATATTTTTGTTACTTAATTGCCATGTAGAATACGTGGCAAGCGTTCTGTGTACAAAACTATTTCATGGTTTATTTCTCATATTATCTTAATTACCTGGATCACTGTCAAGGGCGACCCGTGGCGTAGTGCCTAATGCGCTCGCCTTCTGCCTCTGGGGACGCCGGTTCAAATCCGGTCCGACGGTGGTGGACGGAGCGGTGTTCTCCCGTTTTCCCTGCCTATCATTCCACTACAACATTCACTCATTATCATTCACCCTCATGTGATTCATTCATCATATGCCTTGGGAAAGTGCGTCAGGAAGGGCATCCGGCACCCCTGTAATTTCCCCTGCCATGACAAAAAGAGGCATCATACCATCCTTCATCTCCGACCCCTACTAGACAGGGGAAAAGGAGTTAAGGTTCATTATTATTAATATTATTATTATTACCTGGATCAATGCCAGTACCAGCTGATCCAGATAAACAAGGCTCTGCGGTATCTATAATTTACTAACATAATCGTGTATTTTCAATTTGCGTACTTCTTGGGAGATATAATAATGAATTTCAATAGATGTAATCTTTCAATAACTTTTAAAAATAAAATAAGTGTTTGAAAGAAATGTGTATCTATAACGTTCAAAGCTACAAAAATATAGTAAAAATAAAAGTTCTTAAAATCTGAACTTAATGTAATGATTGGTCTAATTTTACAGTCTTTGGTGGCACGAACCGGGGTTCTCAGGATTAGAACGCTACCGTTCGGTCAGTGGAACTGACTGACAGTTATCTTACTGCCTGTCCTCCTCGATGGAATAGCAGACAATGGAAATTATTGGAGAAAACAATTTGGTGAATATTGCGGAACGAAGGATCGATTGTTCGAGAGTCCCCATGACACAATCAGAAACACCCAAGGGGATCTCTGAGGGCAGAGATTTCTCATCTTCGGCACAAAGGAGGTGAAGTTGCCTCATGACGCTCCACCTTTTTTTACCCCCGATGAAAGCCTTGTATTCCCTCTATATCAATTTGGAGGACCTAGGAGCCACGTTGGACGTTGAGATGTAGATGAAAATTCCTATACAAGGATATGAAACTTGGCAATTTGATAAGAGACTCTGAAGCGACACACTGAACTGTGACGATATTTGGGTGAGGACACTAAAATAATTCAGATTTGCTAGGTCGAGAAATTAGATTGATTCATATTATTAATGATTAACTATCAGGAACATGATACAATATGTACATACCTCTTAGACAAACTCCTTCAAAAAATGCAATTCCCGGAACTTGTCTCATGTCAATGCGTTTGGCATCACTGAAGTTCTCAATCGCAGTACATTCATTACGGTTGTAGTCCAGGTTGAAACCGTGGCACCTAGGGTCTGAACGACATCGTTGGGCGCAAACCACTGTTATGCCGGGCACATGTTCTCTCAAAAGTGGATAACCTCTTTGACCTTGTAGTTCATAACCAACAGTTCGTTCAAATTCTGGTCGTCCCACAGCACAACGATTGCCTGTATTACAAATCAGGATGCTAATCATAGAAGAAATAGTTACCAAGCACATACAAAAGTTTGGAAGCTATATATTTTTAGATTTGAATGAAAGTAAAATACATTTTAACTATTTTGTGTGAATGAACATTAAAAAGACCTTTGGAAATTTTTATTTTATGCGCACCCAAAGATGGGTTACTTTGATTATAATACTTAGCATGCACAATTTTCTACTAGGATCAACACTATATACTTAAACAGATCTAGCTACAAAGTTCAATTAAAGGAAAAAGTGAAAGAACGTAATATTTCTTAATACGTCTAGTAGGATAATAAAAATTATGCAAAGGTACTTATGGGATTATGGAAATACCTTTGGATAATTTTTTAAATTGAAGAACTTTTGTTTACAGCTGTCTACCTTACTCCACCAACATAGATAATGTTATTTTATTTATAGTCGTGCAAATCTACAGGTCAATAAGAGAAATCATGTAGTATTGGAATTCTTTTTGTATAGATTGCCCGTGCTAAACAATTAAAATTAACTAAAGGAATAAAGCACAAATACGATTACGAAAAATGAGTAAGGATAGCGAAAGACAAATTGAGGAAAGTAAAACATATCGCATAATAGAAAAGTTGAGTTTTAGGTCCTAGTTGACTAAGTAGGAATACAAAAGATGAGTTGAGACAGCAATGAAAGATGAAAGTTGTTGATTAACTCATTAATTCCCTTGGATAGTAGTATTTTATGCCACTTCTATTATTATTGCAATGACGCAACAAATAGGACATATGCGAGAGTTTACGATGAAACAAACTCCTCAAATATTTTTAGCCGTACAGATCGTCTTCATTGAAACTATTTCCCCTTGCGAATCTCTCGCAGTGAAACCAATTTTAGAATTGGGAAAATATTGTGAAAAACGAACCAGACTAATGGGAGCAATAAGTTTTATGAAACCTGGAAGACGATAATTTATATAGCTCTTTAATATTTAGAGCTAATAAATATATTATTTACTTCTAAATAACATTGAATGTATGATTTGCAATAAAGATCGAAATATCTTTTGCGACTGATTTGATCAATTTTAGACATAAATATTAAGTTTACAAATAGTTGAAGATTCAATGCTATATTGCTACATGTAGTCTACATATGAACTGTAACACAATAATTTGTTTCGTTAAAGTAATTTACAAATCGAATTTTGCTGTTCCATGTCCTCCCTAATGACTGCAGATTTTGAATTCATTCATGTTAAACGTAAATAAGACGCTGTGACTTAAATGAGCGAATCTTGGACATTATTAATACTTACATTTATGTTGAATGAAGAATTAAGAAAATTATTAACATATCCTAATTTCTTACCCAATGACCTTCTTCCGTTTCACCAATGAAAGAAATCTTTACTGAAGAGAATTATAAATTCTACCAGTTGCAAGGTGAAGACGTACGACAAGTATTACTATTGAACATTGAGTACCAGCCCCTTGAAGATGCCTTGCTACCAGTCTGCATGCCTAAATCATGACAATGAGCTTACTGGGCATCGTGTCCGTACGGCTGAAGAGAGTACCTTGAGGATCTGTGGGTGGCGTTCCAGGTCCAGGGAAGCCAGGAACGTTGGGACCACCTTGGCAACTGCGTTCAAAATAATTTGTGCCTGGTCGACTCATCAGAGCTTCATCTCCTGCTGAGGCTGTGAAAACAACACCAAAAACATGTATTTGCTAAGGCAATGAGGGTAATTTTATGTTGCGAAAAATAGTAATTTCATTTAGAGATGTGATTTTATACAGATTGAAAAAATTGTGTATTTATATTTAAGAAGGACTTTCAAATATCATGAAATAACTTAAAACATCCTTTAATATTGTTAATTCTCAAGGAAAGAGACTTAAGGTGATTCTGTCAGGTAATGATAGTCAAATCATTCACACGTCTAATTTGTTGTTTATATTTAAATTGCTTTACATGTTAGCTCTATGAATAATAGCAACTAGTGACGCAAATTTATTTTGTAGCAAAACCGTTATTTATGAAGAAAGTAACGAACTGTGAAGTCGCTTGACTCTGTTCGAAAGAAGCATGGTTTTCTATTAGCCTGCACGCTCGAGATGAGTTTGGCAATGGCGAACATTACGAAAACAGAGAACAAAAATTTTAATATCTCTACAGAATTTTCCATGACCTGAAAAAAAAAAAACTTTAAAAATTTATTTTGGTGTTTGAAGACAGTTAAAAAATTGTCATGGATTTAAAAGATTTTGAAAGTAATTTATTTTCGAAAATGACTTCTTTTGTCATTAGAAGCAGGTTTTTTATACAAATATTATATAGTGTATATTTTGCATACATGGGTGGAAAGGTATGTTTTAAAGGCTAAAATAGATATCAGCGTATATATGTGCATCCATTTATACAAATTTTAGACTTTTAAAAGATGTAATTCACTGTCGACAGAATTACCTTAACTTCAAAATGGGATTGATACGATCAAGACAGTAAATATGAAGGCAAGAAATAAGGAAGTTTTAATTGGTCAATAAATAGTTTTAGAACATATTGTATTTAATTTTTTATGCCGATAAAATAATAGAGCTAATTGGTAAGAAGAGGACGACGATCTTTGATTTGAAGAAAGCGGTCCTAAGTGATTGTATTAGATCATACTTTTAATAGAACATGCAATTTGAAAAGTAATTTTTCTCAAGACATTGAATTTTTCCAAGAAAATAAATGATAAGAAAAATGATGTCCTCAATTTCATAACTTCATAAAAGTAAGAAGAAATTGATTTATCACCTCGGTCATCTCCACTGATGAAGCACTGGCTGCCACTTGGATAGTAGCTGAATGATCGACAGTGGAAGTCTTGATAATCATTGCAACGACGTCCACATTCCGATTCATCGCTTATGTGTGGGAGTACAATGTCCAAGTATCTTGGGTATGAGTTTGGTACGGGCTTGAAGTTACACCGAGATTCTGCTGTACTCAATAAAAATTGACTAATTGTTTAAAGAAGTACCATTAAAATGCATGTATTGAAACAACATTAGTGTTTAACAAAGGTATTTTGTGCTTGACAATAATTGCGCTAGATTTACTAGAAGAAAACAAACAAACAAAAATAATTTTGAATGGGAACCATCTTACTGTATATAAAGAAAATACCACTATTTCATCTAATGTTCTAATAATACCAGGATTTGACATATATAAAGGGGAAAAATAAGTCACATCCGATAAAACGATTGAATACTGGTTCTTTGAAGTTAAGTGTTTAGTGTTGATATAGTTAATGTACTTAGCAAACTACATTTATAATACTCTCTACTGTACTGATGAGAGTTTCATAAGAATGATATGAAAGATGGTTCTTCACAACTAGCTACCTCCTTTCAATGTTTAAATGAAACATCTACAAATTATTTTAAATTAATTTTTTATACTTGATACAAATTAAAAATATTTAAATGTGTTGAAGTCAGCTACGGTTATAATCTCATTTATTACTCAGCCTTGTTTTTGAATTTTTTCATATTTCCCGAGGTGAAAAAGTATAAATTCGTTATCAGTACTCCAAAGACCATCAAGGAACAAACAAATTAAAACTTCTCTGTAACGTTACAGGTATTCGGTGTTTTGAGTATTGACTGCCTGGACTATGTACGTTTTTAATATACATCTCAGAGAAATGTAACAAAATCAAAGTTTTTTTTTTACACGGAAGTACTAAGATCATTAAAACAACGTATCCCGGGGTGAGATTTACAGATATGAGGCGGTAAAAAAAAGAGTAACTCTTTGTCATGTCATTTTCAAAAACAAAGTGTGCTGTAAAAATAATAATATAATATTTCAATACACTAGTCAAAACTGTTTTGTTATAAATTTACTTCACTTGGGTTAAATGGTTATTAACAAATTATTTTAAGGGTGATTTTAAGATATTAATTCAAGTACACCACTTTTCCTTCCACAGATTGTAGATTCAAAGAGGTTTTTGTACAGATTACAACACTTTTCCCTCAAAGGTGTACAAAGTTTAGGAAGATAGAAATACACTAGTTACAATGCCTGACTCACTAGGTTCTCTTAAACTATCCATCGTAACCACAAGTTCATTTCTATCCACCTTTACAGTGTTCACTCTAATGACACCAATAGGCAATATCCTCAACGGTGGAGGGAAAAGTGCTGTAAATCAGACTTACACCGCTATTCCCACTACCGCAAAATCATTTGCCTTACGAGTCGAACTTGTGCTTCTAACTAAGAGAGTTATATGACCCACTGTATCTTCTAAAGTATTTTACAATGTAGGATACAGAAATCATCTTAACTCAAAAATTAAAAAAAATAAGAGTTACACCTCTTTTCCTTTCATCGCCTCATATAAAGAACAGAGGGGACAGGAAAATCCTGCGCGGCTGTCTTTCAGTTAAGAAAGATGATTCTCAAACGAAAAAGGCAGAGGCTCGTTGAAAAAAATAGGACTTACGCGGTAAACATTGATTTTCCAAGTATTCGACCGTAGGCGGCGCATCCACGTAATCTGTTGGACGCGATCGCCTATCTTCGCTACTCAAACGACATTCAGCAGTCTGTGTGTCGTATTCCGCTGATCTGCAGTCGAAGCGTCTTTCAGACAAACACGCTTCCATACAATCCCTTCGACTCTGGACGAGTTTCAAGACGAGATCGTCATGACCCCTCAGCTCTTTGCCAGGTCGTCTCTCAAAAGCCCAAGCTCGGCCTTCGCAGGCACGGACATTTCCTGAGGTGGAAAGGACGAACATTTCCTTGTAGTCTCCAAATTAATGCGACATGCAATATATTTAAAATAAAGACTCATTTCGGATTTTAACAGTCAATCCCCGCCCCATCAAATTTTGCTTTTTAGTAACTAACTTAAACTACTACAAAAATATGACTTGGGGTAAAGAAGACGGTCGCGGTGTTGCAATGCAGCGAAAAACATAATTTGATAACTTTTTTTTCTCTCTTCTACAACAGACAGATTTTTTTAATTCCAGAAGATAAATCTCTAATATCCGTTTTGAGGAAATCTTTTTTGAACATTCAGCCGTTAAGGACTCATCTAAATATTACGAGAAAATTAAAAATTTAATGACTTGAAATGTAAAAGAATTGTTTTTTAACACCAGTAAAAGTAGAGAGATAAAGAAAAAAAAAGATATTCGAAAGACGTTTTCTCGCCATACGAGAGCCCAGATTTTACCCCACGTCATATTTTTGCGAAAGTTTTACGTTACTTATATAGAAAAATTAGGACTGATTGACCATTGAAATCCGGCATGAGACTTTCATATTATAATCTTTGTCGTGGGAAGTTGAAACGATTACAACTCAGTGTTTTTTTTCTATATCTAAAATGATTCTGAATTCACGAGACATTACCTCTCAAACAAATCTTTTCAAAATAGCTCTGTCCTTCTCGAGGCGATAGCTCGCTCCCTCGACCTTGAGTATTGCGATCGAGTTTGAAGCACTTCATGGCATTATAGTCGATGGTGAAGGCGGGACAATCGGAACCTGCCGCGATGCATGAGCCTCCGCACTCCAGAGTTATGCCTGGAGACGCTGCCATGGCGAGGCCCACCTGCTGAGCACTCCGCAGGAAATGACCCGTCACCTTCTCGAACGTGAACAAGCCGTCTTCACATTGACCTGGAATTAAAACCATTAGAGTGTTGGCTCCCTAAAACAGCTTCCATGATAGGAAAACCATACAACCAGTTAATTTGAATTTCGTACACCATTCTCTTTTATGCCGAATCCTAAGAAACGCATCTTTTTGTTCCAGAAAGTTGCTGCAGACAGTTTTGTTTCTCTGTTGATTGAAATTCAGGAAAATTAATTGACTTGAAGAAAATGAAAGAATGTGAAACTTTCCTTGGGAAATGGAGGACTATTCGGCCATGAATGGGATGGAGCATTGTATTCACTTAGTAGAAATACATGAGGTTAAGCATTTGTCTCTTCGTTGCATTCATCAGAATTTGTAAAAAATTATTTGAGATTATTCGATCAATCTTCTGATGATCAACTTACCATGTATTTGTATATCTGAGAATAAGTTTCATTATGTTACGTAGAATCATATAACACAAGTTTATTGTGTAAAATTGAAGCATTTTTTGAGGAATTGATAAATAAAAGTGATTGTGAGAGTTACTAAAACTATGATAAAACTATTTTAGTAGTGTTTGGAAGGCGGGGAAGAATGTACCAGCTTCTCTTGGAAAAATGTCCATTCAGTGGCCGTCTGTTAACGTCAAACAGCCATTCGTTTGCAGTGGCCAACAGTGACCGGGCAATTGATGGCTATCCATTTCATATGGCTGCCAATGGCCGTTTGGCGATAACAGATGACCAAACCACGTGCCATTTTTACAAAAGTTAGCTGAACTTTCGTATTTATTGTAGAATTCAAATAGTCCTCATGATTTTAATAACATTATAATTTGTTTCATGAGTTTTGCCAAGTTCCAGAAAGGTGTAATGTTAATCTGTAATTTAGCAAACTATACCTGTTGTAAAAATCACTAAATTAATTGAGAATTGCAAGACGTTATCTTACTAGGAGTACAAGAAAGAAAGTAGGGACAGTTGTGATCTTTTAATATAGATCTGTAGAATAAATAAATAAATTTATTGTCAAAAAACAGTACAAACTGCGTATGACCACGTGGAGGGAAAAAAACTAATTTACTCTCCGGAAGCAAGCAAGGGACCATCCCATCAATTCCGAATAGTTTTATTGTTTAAAGAGAATAAGGAGTAAGGAGAATTAGTGAGTGGGAAGATTGAAAAATGTAGACTGATTTTTGTTGTTGATGATACATCTGTAATTTCACATACCTAGATAAAGGGGAACACGTGTGATGACATCAATAACATATCATTTTCTCGATGTTACCGGCTAAAACATGCTAAAATATTTTTATATGCAAGCAAGGTATAAATAAAATTTTAATATTTACTACTCTCTCGAACTTGTGTTTGGGTGATCAGTATTACATAATGAATTATATAATCATGTATTTTCTGAACTGTAACTGAAATATGTTGAAAGAATGAAACATGAATGTGAAATTTGATATGAAATGATATGAAAAAATTATTGAAAAGTTACTAGTATTATATTCTTATGTTTACTTTGAGGAAAGATTTATTAATTGATTAATTTATGACATCAGTATTTGCGACAATTTTTAAAGCCCTTTCAAGCCAAATCATTTTAGAAGTGATAATTATTAATTTTAAGCAAGTGTGTTTTAAGTACAGGGAAATAGTGGTTGATGATTACCACTAATTTTATTCTATGTGTTTTGGCTAAAAATTAGCTAGTTTGAAGATATGTAACTTAATTAAAGGACCTATTGTTCTCAAAGATTTTACGGCAAAAAGTTTTAATTTAATGAATCCGATAAATTTAATAATCTTCACATAAAAAATAAAAATTTGATGAGATCAAAATCTTGTATTGAACCTAATTGACATTAGTTTCCCCTGTTAGTAGATGGTTAAACGATTACACGAATATATTCGTGTGTTTCATCTGCGCCTTATTCAGTTTCATTGATTTATTGTATCAATGAAAGTAATGATATGCTTGTTTATTACACGCTACTTTGCCACTGTGTGTGTGTTCAGTTGTGTTGATTTTATAGTTGTTAGCGAGGTTCAATGTTTTTTATTAATATTGTACTAGTCAATGATTCTTTACAATAAATGTATTAAGTTATGTATACAGATATCTTTTATTCTTTCAGCACCATTCCATTCCTTGAAAAAATATTTGAGAGTGATGTATAAATTGTGAAATAATTTCTTAGCAGAAAGGTACGACGGATAGGATAGTACTAAGGGAAAGGGGTATGGGGAGCGGGGGAATGAGGAGGAGGAAGAGGAAGCACAAGGACGAGACCAAGTGCCGGTGCAACTAATCCATCAAATAACCGGTAGCCGTCCCACCAATTGTCGCGCAAAACACTGTTCCTTTCTTTGACATGGGAGTTTTCCATCTGTAGTAGTTTGTGCTTTCATCACGATCCACTTACTTATGCTGCATTGCTTCTCCGCGTAGATGGCGTCCCGCTTGATGACCAGAGGTGCATTGCTCAAAGAGATTGAATCATCTCCGCTCAAATAGCACCTCTTTTCTTCCACAGCGTAGGTGAAAGCGCGGCATGTGAATCCTCGTGCCTACAACCCCACAAAGATCAACACTTTTTGTCATCTCCTTCCTGATATATAATTCTTAATTTTTTATTGAATATGACTAAGACCACAAGGTTGATATAAAGGAATCTATAATGGATAGAGTTTAAGATATATAGTGAAACAATAAGTGACAAAGCATTGTCGACCCCTCCGATTTAACTCAAAGTTTGTTAACACACTTTATAAATTAAAAAAGAAATAGTTCTTATAAACCCATATTTTAACATAATGTAGTAATAATATTATCTATTCAATGTTTTACACCAATTCCAAAAAGAGTATAATTTTTTTTTACAATCAACAAAATGCTGAATTATAGTAAATGTTTTTGTCTTTTCTTTTATTTACCTGCATAAACAGTTACGTAATTCATTATTTATAAAATGTTCTGCAGTATTAAGCGTAGAGAAATTTATTAAAACTGTAAAATATCTCCCTTTGATCTCCTAAATACTCATTATATATTTCTGAAGAAAATCATTAAGCCCTGAATCGTATCAATTTTAAAATGTAAGTTGGTAATGATGTAATTCCGAAATAAAACCCTTTATAAGTGGAAACTAATTTTTATTTTACCTTCAGACCGTATTCGTAATTAGCTCTTATTCTCGGTTCGAAAAAATTTCAGCCAAAAAATTAAGTAGTAATATTTCTTACTTTCTCTGTTTAAGAAAACATTTTTCTTAAATCGTAAGTGGATGATTGAACTATGGTCGTACGTGATATAAATAGCAGATAACGTTTTATATAGTAAAGAATAGTTCTCATTTTAACAATGGTAGTAAAGTATGCATATTCGGTACTGTATTATATTATCCATTGTGTTCATGCATTCCTGGATTAGATAATTTCTTCTACTGTAGTCAAGTTTAATAACATCAAAACTAGTCGAAAAACATAATTTTGATGTTCGTTTTGCGAAGCGACAAATACTCTAACTCACTGCCGAGAAGAAAAAATAAAAATACGAATGATTTTCATGAAGAAATTACTCAACGAAGAAATGAACAGTATCCTGTTTCATGTAATGCTAATGACAAACGGTATTAGAAGATCAGTTAGTTCGTCTTACCTGGTCGCACAGTGACTCGCATTCTCCTTGACTGGCAGCGAATTGCAACTCATCCATCGAGATTACCGAGCTACTCTGACGAACATTGTATCGGCAATCCGGAAGAGCTATGGAAAGGAAATTACGGGTATTTTACACAAAGAATACGTTATTTACCCAATTCAAATTTCTCATTTACTGTTGTTTTCTGTTATGTCAAAAGGTCAAAACAGTGTCACCTAATGTCTTAAAGTAGCCCTTGAGACTCAACGGTGGGTAGACTGCTCTGACCCTACGTTAGCCCTGACTTTAAAGATGTTCATATACAATCAAACTTATTTGTCAAACTTGCATTGACGAACCTGTTTGTCAAAAAGGTTTGATCATGTGTAGGTGAAGATTGTGAGTTGGATACATACTCAACTTAGCGACAAACGTGCATACCGAACTTTCACAAACTGTTTTGACAAATATGTTTGATCGTGTATGAACGTCATAAGGTACAGATCACACTGATTCCTTCCGATTATGTGTACATGAAAAATAAATAGTTTCAATTTGTACCGAAATTAATTAAATGCTACTCACATCGAACGAAGATTACCAATAATCATTATTGCAAATTATTAAATCGTAAGTTGCTGTTATTTAAGAATGCTGTAAATAATTAAATCACTGTTGCTTAAGCAATAAAAAAAGATTTTCTCTATTTTATAGGTCATATCTCGTACAAGTAATTTACAGGACCATTTTGCAACGTTTAATAAAATAAAATAATGGTTAGAACTCTTCACGTTTAACAAAAAATTCTGAAGAGGTAGGTAAAAAGCAATTCGAAAATTGTCCAGCTGTTTGCAGAGACTCCATAATTTTGTTGAAGTAGGGTGGAAACACAGTTTCACCATACTTTCTGATTAAATATTTTTACTTCTAAAAATTCAAATACATATAATTTTCTCGTCAATGAAAATTTTGTCCATTAATACTTTTCGTATGTCCCATGTGAGTTGAAAAAAATCTGCCATACTTTTTGTCGTAATCCCTTTTTCCCTGAGAAACGAAGCAATCGAGACTGCATAAGAGTTAATAGAAGGAATCAATGCAATTGTACTTTCCGGATACAGACTAGTTGAACATTTGATTAAATCACCCAAGGAAAACCCGAGAGAAAAGAGGCTTAGAATTGTCATTTTGAAGCTTCGTGCACGTTATTTGAAATATCTCACTTTATATCTTATTATTTTAAAGTCAGCAAAATGGGGCACAATCAATTACTTACAGCGTACACATTGATTTTCCAAATAATCTACTGGGCTTCCAGGTACTCTCCTGAAAGCATTAGGTTGACTGCGTCTATCTTCTCGGCTCAAACGACAAATACTCCGGGATTCATCGAATTCTGCTGATCTGAAAATGAATTATTTTGTTATCGACAAAGTATGTTAATGTACAAAAGAAAGGGTTCCCTATTTACGTATGATGCGATAAAATCTCATATAATTCGTTAATGAGTGATGATTTGATGATTCGTTGATGCGTTACAAAAGCAAAAAAAAGTAAGAAAAAAAGAAAGAAGGAAAGAAAGATTCTTCACGAAAAAAAGAAAGAAATACTTTTAACTCTCAATGTGATTACGAGAAAATACTCATCTACGCTGATGTAGTATGCAAAACAATAAATATTTGACTAGTGGGAAAATAAAAGGAAAACGAGCCAAACAAACCTGCTTTGGTATCGGGATCGCCCTCACAAAACAGTATTGAAACGGTAAACGGCGCTACTCGTAACTTTTCAATTTCAACACCTATCTGTAGCGTGAGAACCACGCTGGTCTATAAGTTTGTGTTATGCTATTTTTGTGAATGTAGACTCCCTTCATGTGGACTGGTGGCAGCGGTAAAACTACTATAGGAATATTGGTGTTTATGTGGGGATTGGCAGTCGCCTCATCTCTACTGCTTCTCCCCAGTATTGAATCCCGCTTCTACCAAAACCTACACCGCATCTGGTCTTGTGTTGTTACAATATCAATTTTATTGTACAAGAAATTTCTGTGAATAGATTTAATACTGCAAAAATTTAGTATCTGTATACTTAATAAATATACATAAAGTTTTTGGAATACAATTTACTGTATACTAGGGTAAGTTACACAAAGCGATGTGTACATCTACAAATGTACTCGTGTTTACAACAATGAAACACGTAATGATACTTTGTTCAGAGTAGAAATGTAAACTACACGATTGGCAATATTTTCGTCTACTATTTTATAAATACATTATTTGAAACGAACTTTTTAGTAGACTATTTTTATTCCAACACAACGTTGGCTGTCCAAATGTTGTTTCGAAATAAAAATAGTCTACTTGAAAGGTCGTTTAAAAACTGCACAACTTTATAGGAATGTACATAAGGACTAATTTCTTTTGTACGATTAATTGTAGGTTAATTTAAACTAAATCATACTATTCAGAGGAACAAATAAAATTATCTGTTTCATTTACATAGAAGTTGAACCAATTGTCAGTACATATTATTACACACTTTATTACATTTCTCGTCAAAGTATTATTTAAAGTAAATTAATTACATTTCTAACAATCACTTTTATGAAAATATTAATATACAAGAGTCTATCAAGGAAGGAGAACGGAAAATAGTTTTTTTTCTTCAAATGTTGATTTAATTTTTCTCTCTCCCTACTTTTGCTTTTTTCTCAAGACCTAATCAAAGTTATCTCTTTAGAGTATATAAATATAGTACCAAAGTTCCATAATAGTTGTATTTATGAATGGGAATCATTGACAGTTAATGCATAGAAAAGTAAGGAAGCTACGTTGTCTTAAAAAGGTGAGTTGGGCGATTTGAGATTCGTAATCGGAGTGATGTTGGTCGTATGGGTAGAAAAGAGAAACTTTTTATACTCAATAACAATTGTTTACCTAATCTTGTGTCTCGTATTTTAACGAACAAAAATAGCAAATTATTACAACGGAAAAATGGATTTGTGGTTGTGAGATACAAAATGTGCGAATGCGAACAGTTATTTTCCACCAGTATTTTTCCGTCTATAGTAAATTATTGAAAACGTTTAAAAATGTTCTACAGAAATGAATTTGAAACAGTGAACATTTTATTAAATCTTTTTCATCTCAACTCTAAGGGTCACCAGGAATTTTGGATGGAGCTGGAAGTTGAATGTAGAAAAATAAATGTGGTGAATGGGTACTATCACCATTAATTACCATATCATGAGATCAATGGCAAGAAATTATATGCCTACCTGCAGGTGAATCCACTTTCAAATAAACATAATTTTTCGCATTCTGTTTTTGTTTGTACATTTCTCTCAGTCCGGTCATCGAATCCTTCCAAAATTGCACCCACGACACGTTCAAAGGCCCAGAGTCGATCTCCACATATCGTAGTGAGATTTGACACTGAAATATAATGCAAAATAACACGTTTTAGTAAATGTTATTGAAGTATTTTCTGAACTTATTTTTGACGATATTTACATTGACGCAAGTGATTCGAGGGAAAATATGCTATTAACAGGATGTGAAATAATTTAGCTGTATAATATATTTGGTCTTCTAATGGTGAATTGTTAGTGATATCTCAAGTATGTACCAAGGTGAAGTCTGACATTAAAGAGTCAAGTTTTGAGTTTGTCTTCATTATAGCTCGCGTGTTATCTACAAAATATTAGACTCTATTATGAATTTGTTTAAATAATACTTCTTTATGTCTATGAGAGAATACTTGTGTTAAGGTAATTGGTATAGGGTAGTGATTACATGTATATGACACCCTTGAGAACACATCATTCAGTTTACCTCCTCGCAAACATATTTTTTCGAAGTAGTTGCTGCCAATCTTATCGTGAAGACTATTCCGGTGGCCAGTGGAATCCATGCTATGAGACTGACACCGAGACGTCTCGTAGTCTACAAATAAACAAAACATGTTATCTATTACTTTCAGCACTATAACTCAGTTGTTTTCTAACGATTACGTTGTACATGTGGAATGTGATATGAACCCAAGAAGATATTTTCCTCACAATCAGTTGAACCATGTTAGATAATTTACGTTCAAGTCATTGGTACTAATAACATACAGTAGTTACATTTGAAAATAATTTTTATGAAAACGGGGATGTATTAATTAGTAAAATGTTATATCGACACACTTTACATTTTCCTGGAAGTGGCCTGTATTGTGCCAATTGCGTACGTAGAAGTCATTCTAAGGGTCAGATTGAATGCTGTTATTTAAGGATTCGACCCTTTCCATTAGTTTTCAGTATAGTTTATGATTGATGTAATCAATAATTGCATTGTCAATTTACTTGGTAATTGTGGAGCGTTAGCAACATTATCAAAGAATGATAAATTAAAAGTCGTTTGTATGTTGCTCATTGTTTTAATGTATCATTCATTGTCAATTATCATGAGATTGATATTACAGACCCACACGATCCAAATTAACTTTAAAAATCCCATTTACCTATCGCCATGGATGCCAGTCACAAGAATCTCATTTACCTTTACCTCTCCTTCATGTACGCACCTACTGTAAATGCTGCACATGATGGCGTAGGACGGCAGATAGCTGTGCAGTCTCTGGTTATACCTGTTCCAGGCTGCGTTAAAATTCCTTGAGATGAACCAAAAGTAAATTTTACTCCTGTTGTTTTCTCGTATGTTTCGGTTCCGCCGAAACATTGACCTGAAACAATGATTTTATTATCTCCATTAGATCCAGAAAGAATAAATAACTTAAGAAAAGGCAGGAAGGAAAGGAAGATAGGAATGGAGGAAAAGAAGCAGAGAGAATAGAAGAATATAAGACGACTTGAAATACGAATAGTTTCCACAGAAATTGAATACTAAAAGATGTAAAATAATTTCTTAACTCAAAGACACATATAAATTATGTAGAAAATCTTACTTCAAAACGGGTTTGAGTTAAAGAAATGAGGATATTTTCTATTTTGTTGACAGGAAAAATTATTGTAAGAATAAAGAAATGAATGTAAAGAGCCTGGCAAACTTTATTACAGTTTTCTAAAAGTTTAAAATATCACTTGTGTAACACCTAATAATGAACGTGAAACCTTTCATCTGTTTCTCACAACTATTTTTATTAACGATTTCCCTACAATATTGGATTGTTGATTGCCTAACCACCGGAGAGTTAAAAAAACCCAGATATAAACGACAGTTCTTCTACTTGAGCAACATATAAGGACATATATGATATAAGGATATATTGACACTATTGAATTTCTTATTTGATTTTACTAAACAATGATGAAAATAATTTGATGAAAATGAAGCTATATGAATTGCACTGTTACCGTACTTTTCTTCTGAGCTTCAACACAAGTATAATACAGATATACAGGTCTACTTAATATTCGTTTTTATTGATTCCTACGATGAACGTAAGAAATATCGATCAAATGCGGAAAGGGAATGAATAATTATTTGTTTCAGAAACCTAATTTGTAATCGCTTTTAAATATCTATTGAAAATGAAATATGGGCCAAGGCAGTCTTGTACCGAAAATTATAATCAGTGTTTTCTGGTTACAGTTGAGGAAAGATAAATTTTAAAATTAAGTTTCTTCAGGAGTGTACTGAGGATTTTATTCCATTTTATTATTTGATTTTATAACTCGTACACAGTATATATGTACTGATGTATGGAAGTAAATGTGTATTATATGTGTATGTTTATTTGTATATAATTACGCATACGGATTGTGTGTGAATACACACACAAATGTTTAGGAAAATACAAAAAAGAAAATTTTCTTTTAATTTCGGTTGGGCGTAAGGGTATACCCCCCTAGGTAAGCCCCTGGGCTTGCTCTTCGACAGTGTCTGGCTTTCAAATAGTTCATTTCACACGGTTTCCCAAATGTAAAGGTTTTCCAAAAAATAGTCGCATTAATGAAATATTTTCCAAAATACCGATTCACTTATGGTCTCGAGGAGTAAAACCGTTACATTAAGACGTGTCTGGTCAAAGGGGTGTGGTTCTCTCTATCAACCGTTTCACCTCCCGTAACCCGTCAGCCACGTCAGCCAGCTCCACCTGGCCAGGTCCGGTGAATCCAGGTCACATCATGAAACAGCAGAGAAGTAACCACGGGCGGCTCCCTATGCTAGGAGCACTTAAATAAAATACACGCGTGTCACGATGTAGTTGCACCTCTTTCAACTTCCGAGTTCCTACTCGTGGAGAAGCTTTTGTCACAGCTCATTGAGTGGTATTTACATGTTCCGTCTTTGTCTTCAACTTTACTTCCAATCTATACCCCGGCATTGATCTATTGCTCCTTCATGGTTGATTTCAACAAACTCTAATTTGTGCCCAGGTAATACTGAGTACTGAATCGCAACAATAAGTCGTCGTTAAAACGCACCATACTGTAGGTCTTCTAAAAATATATGTCGGTTAATCCAAAATTTCCAATCTGACAAAACTCAGTTCACAGGTTCTCAATAGCATGTAACGTTTTGTCATTGCAATCAACCAACCTTTTTGGCAGCACAATCTGATTATTTCTCGTCGAGCGGTACTAAGGGTCAAGTGCTTCTTGAAAATGGAGACGAAAAAAAATAGTCATTGCCAAATGATTTTGTAAGAGAAATTACATTGGATATTTTTTGCATAATTCCAATTGGGGTAAGTGCTTCAGTTCTCAAAATCTTTCTAATTTACTTTTATTTCTGCTAATCATTGAAAAATAAATATGTTTAACTATTTATACACTACATATTGGTATTCCGCAAAAAAGTTTATCTCAGTAAAATATCAAACAAACTCGGATCTTTCATCTCTTAAAAATATACAACGACCGGATTTGGAAACTGAAATACAGTATTTAGGGTATTATTTCCCATTACTGTGGAGATTTCTAATGTATATTGATTTGTTCTTACATTTCTTAATTTTGAATCAAGTGTGAAAATTGTGACAACATGTGAAAAATTGTATTTGCGTTGAACATTGCATGAAAATTAAAATCTGTGCGAAAAAGTATTTTTGGTTCTAAAACTCGGCGTATCGTGCGCCGTCGAGCACGGGTGTATTTACTCTACTGCTATTTACCAAATCTTTAATGTCTTAAAATAAGTTATCGTCGGTAAAGTTGATTTGGAAATTCTGCAATTAATTCAGTATGCATAAAATCTCTCTTTGCTTCCAGTAACTCATTACTCGAAATTGTGTTTATTTTTATAAAAAGGATAAATCTTCTTTTTCATATCCTTCCTCAAAAGAGAACTACTGTTCTCCTACCTTTCTCACTCCAGAAATGTATCCGTTACCCGCAAAGTAGGAAATTGCTGTCGTGGAAAAATGTCTTGATATTCGAGTTTGAAGTCTCCCAGTAAACGCGGCACGGTGAACAACGGTCTCTGTAGCTTCGCTAAGAAGTGAAGTGATTCATTTACAACGGAGTACCTCTACTCGTATATTTGAATCGTTTTCTTTAAAAGTGATTGTGAGTGTTTGATAACTACAAACTATAAATATTGATTCGAATTCAACAAATTCTGCAAGTTGCCCTACTGGGAGGCTTGTCAACAATGTGTTGCAAGTAATCAACGATGACGTAACGGGAAATATCCCTGGTAAACCTCAACATGAAGTAAATTCATATAGACCCATCAATCCCATCAAGCCTATGATCTCCAGAACCTTTGAAAAATTACTCCTCAGCCGTTTATACCCGATTCTAGAAAGTGAAAATCTCCTACCTTCACACCAATTTTGATTCAGAAGGAAATACTCTACAATTGAACAAGTTCACGGGATAGTGGAAGCAGTAAATGATACACTAGAAAGAGAAGAATATTTTTCAACTGTTTCTCTAGACATCAGGCACGCATTTGATACAGTTTAGCATACAGCAATTTTGTACAAAATTAAAAAGACATTTTTTAAGTCTTATCTGACAAAAAGGTATTTTCAAATCAAACAAGACAATGCAATTTCACAGTTTTACCCAATAAAATCAGGAGTACCGCGAAGGAAGTATGCTTAGACCTATCCTGTATTTATTGCACACCACAGATTTTCCATGCAATGATAATATTATCACAGCTACTTACGCAGACGACACTGCCGTATTAACATCAAATGAAGACGATGAACTACTAAGTGACTGGTATTACGGTTGGAGAATAAGAACTAATGATGACAAATCATTCATGTCACTTTTCCTTTAAAACAGAAAACAAACCATCGTATCAAAATGAACAACAAAACCATACCCCAAAAAGAACACGTCAAGTACATCAGTATACACCTGGATAGCCGAATGACATGGCGAAAACATATACAAACTACAAGAAAAGAAGTTGATTTAAAAATAAAACAATACTACTGGATCTTGGAAAAAAATCAGCATTATCTCTAGAAAATAAGTTGCTCATATATAAAGTTGTTCTTAAACCTATTAGGACTTATGGAATTCAGCTGTGGGGAACGGCGTCGCTATCCAATATCGAAATCTTACAACGTTTTCAATCCAAGACACCGAGGATGATGGCAACCGAGGATGATGGCAAATAATCCATGGTTTGTCAATAACAAAACATTTCACAACATTCTACACGTACCTTATATACAGGAAGAAATATCAAAGATTTTCAAGAAATACCAATCGAGACTTGAAATGCACGAAAATACCGTACCTCGGAATTGACTAGACAACAGAGAAGAACTTCGGTGATTAAAAAGATACCACCCTTGGACCTCAGATTTTGATTTCCAGAATAAATTACACTATTATTTCTTTTTGCTTTTTAATGTTTATATTGTGTTGTATGCAAATAGTATGTTTCTAAATATTATACAAATAGTAAAATCAATGTAGTATAATTAAATAGAAGTATTGTCAATGGGTAACTCCTCTTACTCTATGTAAAAAAATCTGTGTTATAAAATTTGTCCATTGTTCTCTGTGATCATAAACAAATTGCAAATAAATTTTTAATGGAAAAAAAACGTTAATCCACACAAAAATGAGTTACGCCAAACATTTCCGTACTTCATTCTACGTTTATCAGCGTGAATTAAACGTTTCACGTCAATTTCCAATCTCATTCTTTTACGACCATCCAGAACCAGTTTGAAACTCGGTAAACCTTTAAACAGTAAGTGTCTTTAGTTTACATTAAAAATTGATTGTGATCGTATGGATGTTTTTTAAGCAATAAATTTTCAAAATCAGAGCTCCGATTGAAAGAGAGTAAAAAACATCACTTTTTTCTTTATACCTGCAATAAAATTTAAATAGGATGCAGTAAAATTTTTAATCCACACTGATAAACGCAGAATGCCGAAACGTTTGGCGTTACTCATTTGTGTGGAGCAACGGGTTTTATAAATTCTCAAACTCAAGTATTATGACTATTTTCCACGACAATGTGAACAATGACTGAAATTATCAGAGTAAGAAATAATTTTTATTTCCAGCATTGCCACGGTCAGACATGGCCATCATGCGGTCTGCGGACTGGATGCGGCCCGCGTACTGAGTTTACGCAGCCCGCTATTAAATTTTAATATTCTGGCACGACGCACTGTGGAAATGAAATAAGTGGTACTTTTAAATCGTTATACATAAACTACGATAACAGAGAACAACAATGAAAGTTAAAATTTCAGCTACTCAGAAGCGGAAGCGTCTTTGATTATTGGAAATCGAGATATTTTAGAAGATAATGATACGCGGAAAAGAATTCCGCTTGTGACTAATCTAGGGTTAACTTCCAGTAATTGGTCGAATAGATTCACGACACTTTTCTATTTAAAAAATCCATTATAAAGATTTACAACTTTTGTACTTGATATGAACTGTTTGACGTTTAGCGGCGATGTGAAACCCACAATATTTAGGCGGAATTTGCCAGTGCGCAACCAAGATCAAACAATTCCTTATTTTTGTGGTCAAGAGTGCTGAATCAAGTGGCAATTAGCATAGCCAATAGCTGCAGTTGATAACTGAAAACATGTCCAGGCTGTTTGTAAAACGAATTAATTGATTTATTTGCGATATAACCCCTTCAAGCTCATTCTATTAATTAAATTTTGTTTCCATTCATTGCGATACAGTTTGGATATTTAGGCAGTATGTAATTATGTTTTAATTTGAATAATATTGCATATTAAAAACTTTTTTCACTCTAGGGATGGCTTCCAGAAAACGAAAAATTGATCTTGAATGTCATTTATGTAATGGAATGGAAATATTTTTTTACTGTATACAATAATAAGGCGGTTTGTCTTATTTGCAATTCGAGTGTACCTGTTATTAAAAAAATACAACTTGAGAATACATTTTGAAATCGAAGTCATTACATCGTCGTCAAAGTCGTGGCGACGTCAAAAAAAAACGAAGTGAAGACGTTGCCAGCGCGTACGCATGTAACATCGGTTCAACGTCGGAGAACGGCGTCTTCACAACGACGTTAAAAAAAACCCTTATTCGACGCCGTGTAACGACGCCAAAACAACGTCGTCACACGACTTTCTTGACAATGTTGAATTATCATTTTTATTACAACTTTTATGGATATTACCTATCGTCTTACCTTGATAAATCATATTCTTTGACTTGTAATACACATTCCTATAAGAACGTTGTTTTACAACCTCCGTCATCCAAGTCCGACTACGGCGTGGATTAAATCAGGATTCTTTATATCTCAAGGCGAGCACGCTAGCATTGAGCTACTGCAACATGGTAATAAATGCTAAGATTTCATCGTCTTGTATTGCTCTGTCTTATTATTGGTACCATGAATAATAAACATATAAAACAGTAATCTCTGTAAACATGTAAAAGATAGGATGTTCTCGGCAAAATTAATCCTTGGAGAAAAATGCACCCAAGTAGAGTTCCAACTTCCACTACCAGATGGCAGTGAAGGACAGAACCTCAAAATTGCGAACGTGGTTCGGAGCATCCGAAGAGAAATGGGCCACAATTAACGGGAGCGGAGACCCATGGGCTATTATAATTATTATAAGTAAGTCATCTCAACGTCGATCTTCGACCCGATCTCGACGTCGAAACATCGTAGTTTAATATCGTCGTCTCGACGTCTCATAACGACGTTGTCTCGACTTCAAATTCCGGGAAATACGACGCCGGGACGGCGTCGTTTATTCGACGTCGTCCTTCGACTAGATATTGACGTCGAAATACGTTGAAAGTCGGTTCAACGTCGGCGATTTCTGCGTGGGAAACCTCAGATCTCGTGATAAAATTGACCCGGCAGCAAAATCGATTACAAGAATAAGCTACTGAAGCAAGTTTTCTATTAGCAAAACGGATTGCTCAATGTGGAAAACCTTTTACCGAAGGAGAATTTGTAAAAAAGAGCATGTTGGATGTTTGTGATGTAATGTGTCCAGAGGCTACATATAAAATTGAAAAACAGACCTACTATTGCCTGAAGAATAGAAAGTATGAATGCTTATTTAAATTATTAGTTACTAAATAATTTAGAATCGGACTATTTTCATGCAATAGCTCTTGGCGAGAGTTGCGTTACAAAGGATAATACTCAGTTATTAATTTTTATCAGAGCTATTACTGAAGATTTTCAAATTTTGGAAGAACTTTTGACAATTATTCCTATAAAAGACACAACAAAGGGAGAAGACCTTTTCCGAGAGATTGGAAAAGTTTTTTAGAACAGTATTGACTGGAAAAAATTGGTGAATGTAACAACAGATGGAT
This sequence comes from Laupala kohalensis, assembly GCA_002313205.1. NCBI lineage: Eukaryota > Metazoa > Arthropoda > Insecta > Orthoptera > Trigonidiidae > Laupala > Laupala kohalensis. Next base: position 17,577 of record NNCF01126649.1, on the reverse strand, counting down.
AACCAAATATGATTGGAAAAAAATACTTGTCTCATAAGACGAATCGAAAACAAAATTTCTGAAATTGATCCAAATCATAAAATTATACCCTTACACTGCATTATTCATTAACATGCATTATGCAAAAATATTTAAAAAATCGATCATGTTACAAGCGTAGTTGTGAACTTTCTTCGATCAAAAGGATTTAAACACATGCAATTTATTGGACTCCTTGAAGAACTAAATACCAGTAATGTTGATGTACTATATCACCGTAAAATCCGTTGGTTAAGGTTAGGGAAAGTTCTAAGACGTATGTGGGATCTTCAAGAGGAAATACAAATATTTTGAACATTTAAAAAAAAATGAGGATTTTCCTGAATTATCAGAATCAAATGTGATTTGTGTTTTAGCAATTTCTTTGAATATTCTTACACATTTCAACGAATTTAACGTATGTTTACAGGGGAAAAATGAATGCTCAAGATTTAACACAAAAGTTAAAATATTTTCAAATGAAGCTTTGTCTTCTTTCTAGAAATCTGGCTGAATGCAAATTTGACCATTTTCCAACGTTAGAGACCGTTCTTTAAATATTTCAAGAGAAACGTTTCAAGAATTTAATAACAATATCTTTGCACTAATGACAGATTTCGAGCAGCGAATAGATTGCTTCAAGAAAATTAATAAAATTTTACCTATTATCCTAAATCCATTTTCTGTACATCTTGGTATACAATTCGAAATAATTAATTTACAATGTGATGAATTATTACATGAGAAATATCAAGAAGAGCAAGAAAATTTGTGCAATTTGTACGTACAAGCAATTGAATAATGGAAATATGGAAATTTAAAGAGCTTGTCAAGGAATATTTAGTAATCTTCAGCTCAACTTGTATATGTAAACACACTTTTCTTTATTGAATCTAAGTAAAATACAACAAGATAAATATTGAATTCCTTACATTTGGAGACTGTGTAAAGAATAGCTACTACAAGTATAGAGCCAGATATTAAAAAAATAATAGACGGTGCAAAGCGACTCAACACGTTACATTAGTTAGTTTTGTAATTCAATAATACTTTTCGTCAATAAATGAAGTTTCCTTCATCCAGAAATATTTGAAAGGTGAAGAAATACAATTTAGGATATGTCGTAAAATATAAAGTTACATTTTCTTCGCGATATTCACTGTGTAGTCATAATCTTCCATTGGTAGTACAATAGTAAATATCTGTTTATTTTTAAACTATGAATTTTCATATTTTGTGATACCGATATTGTTTTTACTGAGTGGCATTTCGAGGTAAAATTTGTTTATTCGTGAAAATAGGTAGTGAGAGAAATACACAGAAATTAGAGAAATAACCATGTCGATGCTATTTTAAAATTGAATATTTTGTATTGCTAACATTGCCTGACTATCATTAGACTATGTCTACAATGCCTAGGTAACGTGCGCAATGCCTAGACAAAGTGGGAAACGTGATGAATATTTCCTAATTTGCCTAATGGTTTTAGGCATTGTTCACAATGCCTGAATTTCCCACATTGCCGGTAACATATATATTGCAGAGCTGAAAGTTTGAAATTTGAAGCAGAGATTACTGAATATTATTCGAAGGGAACATATACGAGTATGATGAATTTTTTAAAGGAGCTCATCAAAATCGCGACTATAGCCCATGAAGATCCAAAATTATTGTAACACGTGTCGCAGAATCTTCGTGACTGATGAAGGCGAAAACTGAAACTGTTTCTGCAAGACTGGGTGACTTTTATGCGTTTTTCCTGTTTTTCCTTTTCTCTAAAACTTTTTAATACATAATATTTATGTGTTTGTGTGGAAGTATAAAATTAAAGGGCTAATAGAAAATATGATAACAAAAGTGACGTGAAGGTAGGGATACTACATTCTGTCTCACTCACACAGAAATACTAATTGCGAGGGCATTTCTCTCTTCCCTGACCTCGAGTACCGGATGTTCAGTGTACCACCTCCCGTGGCACCGTTGTTCATTTTATTGAAGAGTTCGAGCGTTCGTGTTGACCTTCTGCAGATGGCTGGATCTAGTTTTCGGTGAATTTTACCGTTATAGGCTTGTACTCACGGAACTTCAATTCCCAGATTATTCATTTTCTCGGAAAAAGATTTAACTTAATTGTTAAGATGACCAATGAAAATATACAGAAGACATAAACGTATTGTATTATATCATTAAAATATTACTATTTTGTATTTTGTTACAACGAATCACAAAACACCATCTAGCAATGACGCGAACTAGAAGGTAAAGTAAAAAGTTCGCCTTTTTGATTTCTACCGATATAAGTCAAATACAGATCGCGCATCCGCGACAATTCTGGCTCAACTAAAATTAGGCGATTTTGAATTATCTTTGTTTTCTGCAGGGCTGCTCAAAATCAGACTAATTCACTCATCAAATAACATAATCGTAAATAAAAATAATTAATTATTTTATGTAGTGAAAATAACTAATAAAATATTTATTTATTTGACGAAGATTGATGTATAACAAGTTATTCTTTTATTTGACGTAAATAAATAACGAATGCAAATTTACTCTTTTGCTTGAAAAACATTGAATGAAGAATGATCAATTATTCTTTTATTTGATATAGATGAATGACGTATGAAAAGTTATTCTCTTGTTTGACATACTATCAATAACAAAATATTATTCCCCTAATAGTCGCACAATGAATAAAATGTTTTTTGACTATAATTCAATACATTTTGTGCCTAAACGCAAGAATTATTCATACTTTTAAATAATGGCAAAGAACATCCCAATCATTGAATAAAATGTTATTCACTTGTCTGATGTGCAATGAATAAGAACGTTATTCACTTGTACAATGTATAAAAAGTTATACTTTATCGAGCTTCTATGGATGAGGAATAAAAAGTGTTTTTTTTGTGGCTACAGAACATTAACGTTTTCTTTTTATGTGATATTCTTATTCCTGGAACAATTAATAGTAATTAAAGCTATTACTTTTTGTGTTTGAAGTAATAACTAACTCGAATAATGGTCGTACTGATGCACGAGTATGTGGTACTTCTCCATCGCTGTTCCAATTAATCCTGAATGTCCTAAATTTGTACAGACAAGAGATCAGATCTTAGGATATACTTGAAACCTTTCTTGCAAAATGAAATTTCTTGAGTGTTGTGTAATAATTCGGTTATCGCAAATAATATTTTCCGCATAAATAGGTGTGATACAAGAACTCAATAATCATTTTAGTTTTTGTCACTTTACGAATTGTTAACCGGAACATCGAATTACAAGACGTCAAGGAGTAGAAGTCAATTAATCCCTCTTTCACGCTACTTCAGACAGGGAAAATGTAAAAACATACACGCACCACATCCAATGTTCTGATACCTCGAGATTATTATTAATGTGGGCGATCTCAGTAATGAAATGCACACGCTCTCATTACTTTGAAAGACACAGTGTTATATTTACTGCACATTTGTAACTATCATAATATGGGACATAGCCTATCATAGATATTATTGTCATCGCTGCTCATGTGTTATGTGCAAATGGACATGTTAGGATTTACATGGTAAAAACAGATACTGCAGTGGCACTGCTATACTGCAATAATCAGTGTAGACGAAGTAATTACGTACATACAAACATGAAATATTGAAAACCCTGAGCATTTTTGTAGGTTTTCTTCATGAAATTTAGTTTTTGAAATTAACAAAAGTGAAAATATAATATTACGAATGTAGAAAAATATGGAATCTAACATATCAATTTAGAATATAATATAAGAACCCCGGGTGACGCCTGACAAAATGAGCTAAAAATTACAGATCCTATTTACATGTGTTTTAATATCAGTATTCAGTAATGATGAAGTTGTTTTTTTATCCCGAGCAACGTCGAGTCGATCCGCTAGTTCTTAGTTGAACAACTTAGGTCCCACCGTTCTTTTTTTCGACATTCGAGGCGTTATTGTAAAATCCTGGTTATACATTTACGATTCAAAATATTGTCCATCGTTGGCCACTACTTTCTCCCATCTTTCGGGCAACGTACGAATCCCGCATTGAAAGAACTGCTCATCTTTTGAAGCGATCCACTTATCGATCAAATTTTTGACTTCTTCTTAAGAACAAAAGTGCTGGTCAGCTAGGCCGTGTGCCATTGATCGAAACAAGTGATCGAAGAAGCAATGTCTGGAGAATACTGCGAGTGGGGTAGGACTTCCCATTCCAACGCTTCCAAGTATATTTTGACGACTTTGCGATATGGGGTCGAGCATTGTCATGCTACAAAATGACTTTATCGTGTCTCTCGTTGAATTGCGGCCGTGATAATCGATCCAATTTTGATCCTGCCAATTCTTCTTGCGTTTAACACGAGTCTTCGTGAAGTAATACCTTCAATTCTGCATCTTTGAAAACCTCTCTTCCACCGCCATGCCAGTCTTCGATGTCAAAGTCACCATTCTTGAAGCTTTAAAACCACTTACGACACGTTCTTTCAGTAAGAGCGGTCTCACCAGAAGTATTTGAGAGCATTCCATGAGCTTCAGCCGCAGATTTCTTCATATTGAAGCAGAAAATGAAAACCTCCCGTAAATTACGAGAATTTGGCTCGTAAACTGACATTTTCAATCGAGAATAACGTTACGATGCGGACACAAATCGACTAATGTTTCGATAAGGTTAAGTTGAAAAATACTCAAGCTTGTTGTGTGACGTCTACATCTGTTTCTTTCGACCACCATATACCGGTAAAGCCGTCTATTGGAAAACGGCGGAAGCAAAGTTGTACACCTAATAATTATAAATACCAAGACAGTATACTGAATTTGTATTTATTTCACAGATACAATAACTACACCTCGATCTTAGCCAAAGACCGAGAAGCGATATTTACTTTCGCTTTTTCGCCCATTTTGATATATGTGTTCAAACTCTTCAGTTATTTCGAAAGCGACTCAACAGTCTTACGTTTAGCACGCACCACGCCTACATATTCATCGTAGAAAACATTCTGAACGCTCATATCTCCTTTAAGATGTATAAGTACATTCCAAGAGATTATTATTATTATTATTATTATTATTATTATTATTATCAATAATATAGATTTATATTATGAATAGTGTATTACTAAATAATATCAATTTATTTTACTATTATTAATATCGATTAATTACTTGACAAGCGTCCACAGCGTAACAATATTCCGTTCAAAACACCCTCATTCCTAATTATCTCCGCAATCCTCGTAATGAATACTCCTTTGTAAGTACCACTACAATTCTTATTGGAATGAGTTATTCCCTGCAATACAAAATGTTTTGCTGTTTGAGTTATTCATTGTACCAAGAATGAAAATATCGAAATCAAAGAATTCGTTGTAATCTTTCATTTATTGCCGCACATTGGGAGAATAACTTGTAATTCGTCAATTCATTTTTAAAATAAAAGAATAACTTGTGATTCGTCAAAGAAATGATTTTGATTTATTTCTTTATAGTACGTTGAATTATTTTTTAATTTATCATGTTTTATTCCCTGAATAAGAATATTACCAACTTGATTTTTTTAGTTCCCTGCTGCGTGCTACAACAGCGTTTCTTAACATTTTTGCTGTGAAACTCATATTTTTTAGTCCTACTGCGACCCAAAGAGCATAATCTAGTAGACAAGAATAATCTATAAAATCTGGGTATATGAGTTTGTTTCGGTACAAAATCCCATTTGTCACTATTTAAATAATTTGATGACTGTGCACGGTCAACACCATTTCATCGGCTGGTAATTTTTCTCGTTACTGAGCTCAAAGAGATAATTCAAGGTTTCATCAGTTTATCATCTTGTATTTAGATAAATAGACGTAGATAGCAAATAGAATATACGAAATATTTATCTTTTATCTTGCTTCAAGATGTCTTGAATATTTTATTCGCACATAGTAAAGAATCAAATTACATATTCTTTGTCGATTAAACACTTTCGAGAAAACCATTGAAATCTGTACAATTATTGCGCGCATATAGGATAAAGTTTTTTAAACAAGCTTTTATTTATAAAGTACAGTACTAAAAACTAAAAAATAAAGTTGAGTAAAATTGAAAATTAAAAACGTATAAATACAAAAACGTCCCTTCCTTGGTCATCGTAGATGCAAGTACTTAGAAAGTTCACAAATTAGATATTTTTAAAATATGAAATGTACATTTTAAGAGCTTAAGACTTCTTTTAGAAATTTTAAAATAGTATTAGTACTTATGACGCTTGATGTCTCAAACGTTTCGCTTTGATAATTGTGAAAAATTATTATTCATAATATTTTGATACTAAATAATTTTGCGTAATGTTGAAATACACTGTCATATCTATGGTCATAATACATTTTATAAACTACAAATATGTTCGGGTGTAAGTGGTAATTTGTAGTTAATTACCTGTTAAAATATGGCAAAAGTAACATTACTCTTAATTTGCGTTACAATAAATAAAAAAATGAAATCAAGAAATACGAGTAATACTGAAGTTGCAACCAAATCGCAGTTACTTGCAGACAACTTAAGTGTACGCAAGACCGTTGTTCATAAACATCTAGACGTAGCTACTGCCAAATTATATTACATACTATATATTATACGGTAGTTACTTCAACACGCGATTGTCACCAGATCATCAGAATTGACTCCTCATCTGTGTGTTTCTCCGAATTTTTCTTTCCCGCGGAAAAACTTCTTTAAAACTTTCAGTTGTGAGGTTATGAGATCTAAAAAACTGTTTACACATTTGTTAAGTTTTATTTATTATTAACATGTTGGAAACAACCCTAATGATGTCCATATGCGTCCGAAAAAACCTTATGTTACACTGAAAATTTATCAAGACCTTTTTCCTATAATTAAGAAAATGTTCAATGGGTTATTTCATTACATGAGACTGTTAAAATCAAGGCCCTGACGTATTATGTTAAAGTCTTCCTGAGAACGAGTTACTTACCATGGGTCGCGTGAGGAAGTAAACAAACTGTGAAGGCATGGAAAAGGAGAACATTCCACTGGATCTTACGTATCTGTAAATTAAGAAAAAAATATGTTTGAATAAATATTCTCTTTCTATTAATACAGACTGAAAAAATGTATAACAGAAAGAAACTAAAAAAAGACGTAAGGAAATTGGAGAAATTCTTTCAGGTTATTTCCCTTGTTTGGTCGTAGATAATTCACCATTATCAGATTGGTTTAAAACTATTTATTTTAGCCGAAAAAATTCTATATAAAGTCACGCAGTATTGCGATAAAATTGTGTATTTAGGCATTGGAAGTTAAGATCACCAAATCCATTTTCACGAAATTAAGATGGATGTGTATTTTTATTCTTGTGTGTTACCAAGATATAGAGCACGGTATGACGTATTAAAATGCACAATTTTTGGTATAATATGGATTCCATATTTTTTTCAGCGTACACAGATGTGTTTATTTACATCAAATAAACTGTTATTGATTTTTTTATTGTTATTATAATCTGTAACTATGAATTCCTTTTTAGAGATCCCACATGAATTCTATCCATTAAGACCGCATAACTATTGCCACATAATCTGCGATGGACGAATATAATAACAAATTTTCGTGGCATTTTATAGCAAATTTTATTTTGAAGTGATATCCTAAACAACGATCACTTGCTTCATTACTATGCTACTGGGCCTGTCGTTTCAGCTGATAAAACAATTTCATAATGTTTGATACATATAAGTCAACGTCTAGCCAGATGTAGCGTCACTAGAGATAGAAGGCCAATACGCAATGCACTAACCAAGATGTGATTGCCCCAAAAGTGGTGAAGCGAAATTAAATGTTTCTCCTATCTTGAAACTAAATTTTTAAGACGTCTCGGAAGTTTTCAGCACAAGAATATTAAATGGCAATGAAGAATTCAAGTTAAATTTTTCCGCGGCGGGATCATGAGCTTGATCAAACTCCGGTCGATCCAAATAGAATTTGCAGCGGTGGACAAAACGGGTTCGCGGCATGTTTTCTCAAGATATAATTCTTCCTTTCATTTCACCGCAGCATTCACTCTTCATCATCATCGTCATCATTCGCTCCTCACCTCGTTCATAATTCACCCGTAAAACGAGTGAAGACAAAGTGTCATCTCTGCTCATTTGAAGTAGGTGTTATTGTGGCTATTGGTACAAATCAATTTCAATTCCTTTCAATTTTAATTTTTTTATACAGATTAAGTTTATTTTTGTTCCACGTTCCCTGCATACTCTTTTGCATAACACATACCCAGCATCACCGCAAAAGAATGTATCAGTCCCCTGAGTGACTTAAAAGATCTTTAAAATGGGTTTGTTCAATTCTTGTATTGAATGATTAAAACATGCGAGAGTAGATCTTCAACAACCATGTTGATGATTGATCTATTTAGAATAATTTTCAAGCTGGATAAACTTATTTGTGAATTACTTCAAAACTTGTAGATCACCTCAAATCATTAGAAAAACCAAATTTTTCTTAACGATCCGATACGTTCCTTTTAACTCAAGATATCGTCGAAGGAGCAGCAACATGAACTAGATATTCGTAAAAACAAGTACAAAGCTCGTAAAATCCGCGTCTTACACGCGACATTCACGACTTCACGCCCTTCCAGATATTGACTACGCATGTTCTCCAGCTTGAGGGAAATATTAACTCTTTTAAGTTTTCGCCTATTTACAAAGTGAATTTAGTGAAATTATCCAACAAGTAAACTCTTCTTAAACTAAAAAGTGTGATAACATCGTGGCAAGTGGTGAGGAGAACTGGATATTATCTTGGAATTATCTTAGAATTCCAAGACACACATATTTCAGATACGTTCATATATGTTGGTCAATAAATAAAGAATATGGATTTATCCGGTTCACTACAAACTACAGAAGTATGAAAAAATAAGATTTTCTTAACAGTGAAATGTTTAATTTGAAGCGTTTTACATTAGAAGGGTTCACGGAATAAGGGGCAATGACACCTTCTTTCAGGATCTACGTTTTCTAGTTGAAATCTATGGTTTAAGTCACAGTGCATAATTTCAACTTATTTATGCACAACGTTACTGTACAACTGCTGAACAGTCACGGCCCCTTTGTTACAATCTTTAAAAAAATATAACTATCTCAAAAAATGTTATTTTTGACATTTCCCCTTTTTCTAGTGGATCCCTTCTTTTGTGTTGCTACCCTGTTTACTTGTCTAGCATGACACAAAAAAACTTTCGGCGATGCGTATCATCTTCCACCAATAATATTAAGACACTCCAACTTTGGAAAGTGTCTGTGCTGCCCCTTTCCACAGAGACGTAAAAGACATTAGAGTGTAAAGACATGCAAATTTTCCCCCAGGAGACTTACATCTAGTATTTGCATGTTTGACGAACACGGGACCTCGAGATGAGTCTGGCATTACTTCCACTTACTTGTGCTAGGCTCCTTCCTTTCTCTTTCCTGACCTTTCTTGGTCACCTCTTGTTCTTTTCGATCCCGACGCTAGGGTATCTTTCATTTTCCTCTTTCTTCCTCTTTTTGCTTTTGATTGATGTTGAGATGTATTGAGATGTTGATATTTGAGTTGTAATTCAGGAGGGTTTTTAGTGGGTATGGTTGAGTCATTCGGCGAGTCCCACACGCGGGGAGAGTCATGTTGGCTCTCCCTAGTGCGTAACTGCATTTTACCTACCTGTACAAGTTTTTAAGGCTCTAATGACCTCGATGTCGACGAGCCGAAATGCCCCACAAAAAATGCAAATTTCGTGAAAATCAAGCAAAATATAATGTTCCAAGACGTCTGGGAGAGCTAGTTTCACGGACCCAGACTCAACAATGTCCTCTCTAGAAGCAGAAATAAAAAAAATCACCCACATCTGAAGACCCCCCCCCCCAATACCACCGCTTCCGCCGAAAGTGTGTTTCACATGTTCGACAACAACTCAGGATAATGTATGCTTGTCCAAGGAACGTGGTTTAGGTGTTTTCTCATCAATGGGAGAAACTCACTGCGAGACACCCGCTTCCCTTTTGGAAATTTGGGGTTTTCACACGTTTAAGTCGAATGATTCGTGATGGCAAACATTAGACGTAAGCAGTACATTTGTATAAAAAACATAAATCCCATCATCTAACTATCCCCAATGAGGAGGTGTCCACCCCATCTCCCCCATTAATGAGTCACTGCGAGAAAATGCTTTACGTCAATTATAGAGAATTACTCTGTGTGTTAGCATACAAATGTTAAAGTTAATCGCTCCAATAGTTTTACTCCTTTTCATAAAACATGGAGAAAACGTCCATCATTCACCTTCAAGTTCAAAACGTTTTATCTGTAGAACGGATAGTAGTAGCAATGCGACTTCCACGTTGTAAGAAGCACACAACGTTACTGCGATCGACGTATGACGTACAGGTTTTTCGTACCTTTAGGGCTGTGTATACTCCGACCAAGACAGCGAAGCGTCAGCCACTAAAATAATCTCTCGTGTAGGCGTGAGCATATAAAAATGTAATCCTTCCGCATTAGTAAGTGTGATAGGTTTCGTCACATTCCGAGTCAGGAAAAGTGACGGGGAAAATTGCAAATCACAAGCGACTGCCACAAAACCATCCCATTTCCTTTCTCAAGTACTTGAATACATGATAGCTTACTTAGATACGTGTCACTCTCTTTTGTACTTTGCTCACCCATGGTTTTTTAACCGTTATTCAATGAAACGTTTGTATAAACTAAACTATGGACGTTCCGGCTGAGCGTACGCCCTATCAATCTGATCACAGAATAATGAATCTATGTTTTATCGATGTTTCCCGACTTTGTTCACTACTTTTTCTTATGAGCGTAATAATTTTTTTTGCAATAAAACATAAAAAACAGAAACATTGTTTATTACGCATGCGCGACGTCACTTGTTACATATCGGACAGAGTATTAGCACGTAATTTGAATTCTGTCACGATACCAACACTACATGAATAAACTCAAATACACCGTCAGTACAACAGGTGCCATGTTCGAGTGTAAATACTTGATGGTGTTATACATCATAAGTAACGTCAACTGAAAATATTGTCATAGTGTAAACCTTTATAATCGATTGACCTCATTATTATGAATACAATATTGGCTCATAATCAATTCATTATTTTGGAACCTTAACCTCCTATATTGTAAAATCCACTGAGAGTAATAATTAACTAGTGCGTGAGTAATATTCAAAATTAGGCCACATCTGATACAATTTAAAGTTAAAAAATGATTACGAGTAGGATTTCCAATTTCCCTTTCAGGTTTAATAAAAATATCATATGTTAGGGGTTATAAAGAACGATCCATAACCTTTTGCAGCATTAAAAAAATTATGACCAAGTAACAGATGGGAAGTAGCTGAGCTATTCATTCACATTAAAAATTATGATAAAATTAGAAAATAAAGATTACCTAAAAGAAATAAATTTTATTGATAATCAATTTATAAATATCATTGAGCCCTTATATTGTAAAATCAATAGTTTATTTAGGAACAGAATGTAATAATTTAGATACTAAATAATTGTATCGTTTTATAGTTCAAAACAAAGACACGCTGAATAAATGTGGTGTTGCCCAGGAAGATGTGATTATACAATTAATAAAAAATCTGTATCCACTTGCTTAGCGACCATAATGAAATGTGTGCTACGGTGACGTATTCACTTATTATTTACAAATCAATTAATTTTGTTTTCCCGTTTCCATATTGTGAGACATGCGAGATTTTTCTCTCATCATGTTTGAACTCTCTATTTATTTTCTGGAACATTCTTATATTTTTAATCTTTTGTAATTCTTCTACATAATTTACAAATGTACGATGATTTTTCTCACTTTTTATCAAATTAGTATTGTTTCTTTAATTAAAAATGTCATCAGTAAATACTTATTAGATATATTTTTCCCTCTATGCGCCATACAGGTCGCAATCCGACAAACATCACCATTTGCTTCATCACCTCTTTCGAATAGACAGGTTGTCTCTTCTTTCTTCCCCATTCGGTATAAATATTCATTGCAATTTCCTTAATTTGTCAGATACTGAAGTACCGTAGCACTAGATTTGAACCATTTCCAATTTTTATGAATGAAATCAACTTTTCTGTTAAATTTATTGGTACTTTATCCTTTTTCGTTGTTATTCCACCGTATCTCCAAATCAAAGCAATTTTTCATTACTTTTCTCTTCCATTTCATGTCTGTTCTTTCTAATACCTCATCGATCCGAATACTTCCTTTCTTATGCTTTCCATATCGTAAGTACCTCTTATTCCGTGTAAAATGTTAAGAGCTGCTGTTGACACCGTCCTATACGATCCTCCAAATTTCAATAATCAGAGACGCTGTATATTGTACAATGTTTGAAATTTATGTTTGTTTTTGCTTCTATGCCACCAAACATTACTGTCATACACAATTTTCTGGTCTAGTGCTCCTTTGTACACTTCACACTATTCTTTTCTCCCTGTATTAAATTTAGTCACTCTTAACTCGTAACAAACTGTAATCCAATTTCTTAACTTTCTCAAAAGTATAATTCAAATGAGCTTGGAACGTCAAGTTATCATCCAACTAACACCTAAATATTATATTTCTCTAACAATTTTTTGTTTTCTTGTGAAATTATGAAATATGAGTTTCTTCTTTTTTTCTTTTCATTCCAAAACCATTCCAAAAGTTTTCTCCCTTGATATTTCTAAACCAAATTCTTCACACCAATTACTACACAATCGTATAACTTCATTTATTCCCATTTCTAATTCCTTACGTGTGTCCTTCCACAAATATAACAACGTCATCAGAATAACCAATACATCATTCTCCTTCCTAATTATTTTTGCATAACAATCCATCTTTAACATATTCCAAAATAGTGGACCCTGGATACACCCATTATTACTTTTTTCAAGTAATCTTTCACCGCCAATTTCCAAATGCATTTCCCTGTCTTTGAAGTAACTCACAAAGAAGTTACTAAGTTGGCAGTCCCTCAATTTTTTTCATAATTTTATCTCACTGAGCATTGTTAAAAGCGCCTTTAATATCTATGAAGACAGCTGCCTCATACGTCTTCCTTCGATTTTCAATTCAACTCGTAAATCTTTTAATTGCATCATCCGTAGATCTTCCTTTGTGGAACCCGCATTGATAGTCTGAAATCTTATTTTATTCCAAATAATCTGTTAATCTTGCTACAATAATTTTCTTTAATATCTTACCAACACAGGATAGAAGGCTTATAGGGCAATAGGAATTTGCTTTCTCCACATTCCGATTTGATTTCTTTCAAAATATCTTTATCATGGCAATTTTTCATACTTTCGGAAATTCTCCAAGCCGTAAGCAAAAGTTATAAATTTCTAAAATGCTTCTCCAAAAACTCCAAATGATCTTTCTATCGTTTCATGTGTCATTAAATCGAAACCAGGACCATTTTTCTTTTTTTGACAACTTTAGCAGATTCACCAGTTCATAAAAAGATATCTTTTGAAATTCGTTTTCTCCTGTAATATCCTCTTTCTCTAAGTTCACATCGACTATTGGTAACAATTCTGCCATTAGATCCATGCCTGTATCTTGCCATCTAGATTTGACTTCCCAATACTTTATAATGCACTCCGTACTACTCCCTTTTTAATTTTCTCATTCGTTATAAAATATGGTATTTCCCATACGCTCTTTTTTAAGCTGCGCTGCAAGAATTCTTCCTAATTCTCCTTCTTACTTTTCTTAACTTTCTTCTTATATTTTCGTAAGGTAATTTTGTACTTGTAGCACGCATCGTCTTCACGTCTTTCTCTTCGCGTCAGTTCTTGTAGTCCGATTACCTTAGTTCTTACCTGATTTTTATTTCTCTTTAGCTTTGACAATTTATTTGCCCACCAGATACTCCCAGATCCCTTTAATGATTGTGTATTGGAGCTATCCTATGTTCTTCCCTTAAAATAGTAAACTGCATCTTATCTATTTCTTCCTATAAGTTACTATCAGTGATGATTGTTGTCACGGGTTCTATCCTATTAATTTTTTGTTCTAATTCTGCAGTCTATTCGTCACATTTTCCTTAAATGTGTTTCTTCTATCAAACCACTTATCTACTTAACTTTAAAAATTATTGTTTTATGATCACCGTGTGGTCCATAATCCATTACACGCCAATTTTGCACTTCTAGATTTTGCAAATTAACAGTTAATGTTAAATCAATAACTGAACTGCCATTGTTCCCTTTAAATGCATGTTCCCTAAAGATATTTCATATTTTAATGTATCTTAATATTAAGTTTTCTAGTACCCTTTCATTACTATTATATTTTGCACCATCTCATAATATTCCTCTCCCATTCCCATTTAAACATAATATCATCTTCTACATTCTTTCACCATTTCTTCTAATTTATTCAAATCTGTCTTCCCTTTCTTTTTCCCTCTAAAATATCCATCTACCAATACAAATTTTATTTTGTTCAACGTATGTTATCAAATTTTTGTTGCATAACTTTGTTAATCTTAAAATTTCTACTTCTCTGTTAATTACTATAGTTGAGGACCAACCATTTTATATCTCTAACACTCGATAATTTAGTTTGTTATGGCACGAATGTCCTCTTAATATATATGGTTCCTGTACACAAGCTAGATCAATATCCTTTTGTTCATAGTAATCTGTTGTTTCTCTTGAGGGGTTAATTGATCGATGAATATTGTGTTGAGCTAATTTAAGTGTCATAACGTATGTAGAATTTCAGTTGATTTCTGACTAGTATGTACTCTGGACACGTTTTTTCTTCTCACATTATGGTCTTACTTTAATCCTTTTCTTTTGTAGTTACCGTACAAAGCTACATCTGTCTTATTAACACATTGTTGAAAATTATGGCCTCGCTGACCACAATGTTCGCAATTTTCTTCAAATTAAATACAAAATTCTGCCATATGGTTATATCTTTGGCATCTACAAGAGAGAATAGGTGTTTCATATGTACGATAGCTTTCCAATCCACAATCTTCTCTTCCTTTCAGCATAATTCCTTTTGTAAATCTACATTTTATTTCAATTTTTCGTTCCTTATGTACCTTATTCTTCAGTGTTCTTTGGAAAGCTATCCGTGTAATTTTCATAACTTCTCTTTCGCATGAAATTCCTTCAAGTTCTGGACATAAAGTTCTTCTAATAACACTTTTCTCCCTTTATCTTTCGGTTCGCCAACTATAGCCAGTCTTGGTAATCTCTTTTTCGATGTACTTACTTATCACTTCATCTGATATCACATCACTTATATTATTGATCTCCTCACTGTTCTGTGCTACAATTATCAATTGCCTCTTCGTATTATTTCAATTCTTATGATTTTTAAACACTATACTCAGTGTAATCTATAGTTCGATATTAATTTGTACATGTAAAATAACTTTTTTGTGTTAAATTACAAGTATATTGACATTATATTAGTATTATAACTCATAGCTAACATTTTATCTTATCTAGGAATTTTTGCTTATATTTTTGAATCCGCCTCTGCATTAGGGTCCTTGATCGGAATTGATAGGATGGTGCCTTGCTTGCTTCCGGAGAGTAAATTAGTTTATTGTCTTCCACGTGATCATACGCATGTTGTACTGCTTTTTTGACAATAAATTTATTATTATTTCTCCTCCTTGAATTGATATTTACTGTAACATTTTTCTAGTGAGACTTCTTCCCTACTATCCCTTAATATTATGTTACCCTTTCGAAGCATCCTTCCTGTATTCGAATATTATTACATTTTTAATATTAACTTCTGAAAACTCCTCTCTCTTGTTTTTCAACACTTCTGCATAACTTTTCTCGTTCTCTATCGTTCGTTCCATATCCGTTAATTTTTCATCACATTTTGCTACTGAAGATAATCCAGGATTGTCATTTCTGATGATATTCCCGCCTTAATCCTAGATCACAATCCGTTCTATTGCTGTACGTATTTCATCTTTTAAATAATGTATCTTCTGAAGTATCTGTCCTATAAACCTCTTTATTTGAACGGATGAAGTAGTATTTAAAAGGTATCAGATTTGTCAATATAAGTGTCAGCTACCTTTAAAACAATGAACTCGATACTAACATATGTTCACTTCAATTGCCTTTCACATGTCACCTCCTCCCCAGATAACCTTTTCGGGTTTTAAAGTTGTCTAACCCCAGGAGGGTGAAACGTCGTGTTAGATCGTAAATGTGAAAATTCATCTCTTCTTTCCCCAAAACTATGAATTCGACGTTCATTATGTTTCCGATTCATACATACCACCCTCTTACCATGTCACTATTGGGGCTGCTAGATGTGAAGGAAGAAATTAGTCTTAAACGATATTGAAGGCAATAATTTTTCTCCTATTTCGAACATCACGGGTAGGAAATTCCATCAAGAACTAAATTTCAGGTTCAAGCAGTGTTATGGGTGTCTTTCCTTCCATGTGGATGAAGTTGTACGTGATCTGCATCGGATGTGTCTGCATTCATTTCAGGAAATTCGAAAACTATGGATCTGACACTAATCTTGCTCGCTTTTGGTAATTTTTACATATCAACCTTTTCACGAGCCTCGTCTAGGGATGCTAGATGTGAGGACAAAATTGGGACTATACAGCATTTCAGTAATTTTCGTCTTATTTTGAACGCGTACCCTGCAAAATTGCATAAGAGAGTACTAAAAATCTGCATTATGGGGAGGAAAAAATGCGGGGCAGTATTTTAAAATCTCATGCGAACAGTAACTCTTTCTGCAGATTACAGAACAGAACAGATTACTCTTGTTTTGAAGGTTTAGTAAGTATATTATCAATCAAATTATAACAAAACTGTACATTTGTGTGCAAGACAATTACAACATTAATATCATGTAGATTGTAAACATTGCAATTACTTTTTTACAAGCTTTTATTTAGCTTCAATTGTTGGTTCCTATGTTTGGGCAAAATCTTGCAACTGAATTTTAAACCAGTTCCCTTTAACCGATTGAAATGAAATTTGGTAAATATATATAAACCCTCTGACAATGCAGTATTGTGATGTCTATTTCAAATAAAAACTTTTGAAAAAGTTTTTATAACGATTTTATTCCGAGATAACTCATGGCGAATTATTTTCGGCAATCTTCCCCTGAAATACAATCCGTCTATCAAATACAAGTATAACGCATTGCATAACCTACGCTTTTCGTTATAACTTTATTTCTTATCATTTCAATCGTTTCTCAAAATATGTTTGTGCTATCGAAAGATGAATCTCATGGATACTATAACATTTATGCTATTTATTTATATTAATACAAGTTTGCGTTTATAAGGTATTTTCAGTATTACAAATGAACAAGGAAGATTAATTATTATGAAAAATAAATAAACAAATTATAATACTAAAAAGTATAAAATAAAATAATAAATAAAAAACCTTTTTAAAAACAAGCTTTTATTTAAGCGATGTACTGAAACGAATAAAATAAGTTAAGGTTTTTAT
>NNCF01126647.1:3657-33498 GCA_002313205.1 Laupala kohalensis | reverse complement strand
AAGAGACAGGTCTTGTTTCACACACTGATGATAGAGATGTTAAAACATAGCATGATAGAGATGTTAAAATAAAGCAAGAAATAGAATGAACAAAAAGTAAGAAGTATTATATTAATGGCAGTGTGAAAATAAATTCAGGATAAATATTAAATAAAAACAACTTTCTATTACTTTTGGAAATTATAATTATTGTATACCAAAACATATAGTCTAAATATAGCACTAAAAAGAGTTTATTACAAAAAATACCTTGGAGTACTCATAGATAAGTATAAGTAACGGAGGTATTGTGTAAAAAATATTGTTTAAACGAGTCATTATCTGCAATATTTCATTTTGAAATTGAAAGGTGTCCTAAACATTAAAATATGGAAAAACATTATGGGGAAATACAAGCCATGTACACATGAGTGAGCTAGTTTTGTATGAATGAAAAATATTAAAACTTGTAGCAGGGAATAAGAAATTGAATATTGAATAGTTGATGTACTATTGTGATAGAGTAACTTGGAATGCTTTCAGAAAGTATCTATTTCTAACTTAAGACAGTAATGATAATTTTTACAAAATTGTGCAAAATAGCAAGTATGATAAAAGACAGATACTATGTTCCACATGTTAGAATAATAATAATAATAATGTCATTTTTATGGGGTGAGGGTTGGACCATCTGGCCCGTTCTTGCATATAATAATTCACTAGTAATAGTTCAATTAAATTCTATATTAAAATTAAATAAATAAGCTAATTAAAATATTAAATATCTCAGAGAATACATGTATAAAAACTTAAATTACAATGAACATTACCTTTATAAGCTAACAAGTTATATTTAATCATTGGCTAGCCTGCTCCTGGCTGCGATTGTGAATGAGCTCTCTCGGTTTTTCAGTTTAATCTTCCTAATTATTTTATTTCTTCGAGTTTTTTGTGATTCAGTAGTTGTATCTAGATTCTAACTTTCATTGTAGTGTAAAATTCTTTGTTCTGTGTGAGTGTTAACTGAAAAAACACTAACATTTCCTAAGGTTTTCAAACCCAACGGACCAAATATAACCTCATATTGTTTTCATTCAAGTGCTTCCTTCAAAGGTGTGATAAAGTTTACGTAAGTACAAACGGAATCATAAATTTAACTTCTTGGTGCATTAAAATTAATTATTTTGCTGTATTTAGATTTTCTGGTGCGTATACTATTACATCATTATTAACTTACAAATAACGTACTCTATNCAAGTTTCGTCGTCGTAAATAGAATTATTCCAATATTTTACCATTTGTTTCGTGATCTTTTTGTAGTTATTCATTACAATCTAACATAGTATTGCCTTAGTTATTGTCGAATTAATTTATCTGCAGTTGTCATCCTAAATTATTTCTATCATTTTAGTTGTCGGTTTGTTTATTTACTTACCCTGCCTCATTGTTGCACCCAAGTTTTCGTCGTCATAATTTCATAGAATTATTACATCATTTTACAATTCGTTTTTCTTGATTCTTTCGTATTCATTTACATTTTAACACAATATACGGTAGTTATTGTCGAATTAATTAATCCCCAGTGGTCGCCCTAAATAACTATTTCAATCATTTTTGTCGTCGGTTTGTTTGTATATTTAATTTATGTTATCTCATTTGTAACTTCCGTAGTAATAAATATATTATTATACTAGTATCCTTCATTCAGTCAGTTGTCAGTTTTCGTGTATTCTCATTTGCTTTTGTCGTTAAGTTGCTAATTTTCTCACAACAATGACCACTATCGCATTCCTCAACTCATTCAAAGCTGATCTTCAGAAGGCGTACAATAACTTGGTACATTATATTGACACACGAATCAGTGCGCTGGAAGAGGTCAATAAGAAAACGATCGGCGGTTGGACTACAGTAAGGAATTCTCGTCGTCCTTCCAACTGCTACCACCCGGTTAGACCAACGACACATGCACCACCCCAACTCTTCACTCAGAATAGGTTTAGTGTGTTAGATGACATGGCCCTGTTTCCTCCCTTAACTACTCGTTTCATCCCCTCCCGTCCAGTACCCAGACCTGTTCACACACCACGCACTGGTAAGCACAGCCGCCCAAAACCACGTAAAGTAGTGCTATCCAGAGATGAAATCAACATTTCCATGCAGAAATCAAACGTGGTCATACTAGCCGATTCGCACGGTCGTCAGATGTCCTCCGTATTTCGTGGATTGCTTCCTAGCCAGTTCTCAGTCTCCGGTTTCTTTAAGCCAAACGCTCGTTTGGCTGAAGTTATTCGAGATAACATAATAAAGCATTTACTAAAAGTTAAATGGTTATTTAGAATAAAATTGGGGATGGGTAAATATTGGACTGCAGCAAGAAAATTGTCAAATAATAAAGAAAAAAATTATTTTCATTTTTCTCACACAATCTTGTCTCTGGAAAGTTCAACAATATAAAATACACTGAGAAAAGGTGATATTTTCAAGAACATAAAAAAACAAACAAACAATTATCCATTTATAAAAAAATAGGACATGACATACATTTATTTAGAAATAAAGGAAGATACCAGAATTTTTTTAAATCATAATTTTAGCATAGTTCAGTTTTAAAGAGAAAATAAAATTCATAAGCAACATTATGACAGCAAATTAAAGGCACCAGAAGGAAAAGTTAAAAAAATATAGGTGCTAAGAACAAATTATATAAAAATACATGAAAAACAAATACAATAAAATTTCATAAAACAGATCTTATACTTGTCTTTTTGCAGAAACATACGCATTTTCCAGATAATGTGTGCATCTGATTTTCAAATTATTTCAGGAGTGTACGCTGTTGCGATTTTTGGTTATGAGATACAACATAAGGCGAGTGAATAGTCTATGGACTCAACACTGTTTGATTCAAATGAGTAACATCTCTTGATAGTTGAGCTATTGTGAATTGTTTCCTGAAATCTCGTAGGTTTAATTTAAAATCATGCCTTTGAGGATGAACATTCTATTAATATACAAGCCTTAAATCATCACAATCTGCACATTGCACACAGGCACCCATGCTCGGATTCTCTGCACTAGCGTTATCTAGCAACCGGTGCTAGTACAATTACCTGTCGTTTTGTTGTCACGTAGGTGGCGCACAGGAATCTGTGGTGGGCCACATAAGTTCAATGTGTTTTTGTGGAATGATAAGTGTTTATAAATGAAATTGAGAAATTGAAAGACAATTTATAATTCAGATTTAGCTGAACAATTTGCTGGCAAGACATAACCCATGAATTGTTTTTATTAGATTATATTTATGGTTCATCACTTATCTCGTACAATTTCTCTCTTAAAAGGTAAGTGTGAATGATCAAGTGTATTATTTTAAAATGTACAAATACAAAATGTGTTTTCTTTAAAATATACTAATGTAAATGGTTCATTGTGATAAAATGGCCTCGTTTAAACATATATTTTAATGTTATAATTTGCATGTTGGTAAATAAATAAATCAACTCTTTATTTGCTGCTCTTCTGTGATTCTTCTCACCTTAAACTATTCTGTTAAAGATATGTGAACTAAAAAAAATGTCAGACAAATGTGTTCCCTACTGCAATTTTAAGAAAGTATGAAATCTTTAAAATGTTGCACTTCAACCACTAATTAATCTCCTCTTGTTTGTCTTAGTTGTTTTCTTCTATCATGCGTGTACAAATTTATAATGAAATGAAATGGGAGGTTTGTATGAAGTAAAGTGGTGTGTCATTGTTGATGTTCCTATTCATGGCTTTAGGCCCGTTGGATAGGCTCTGTAGGGTGGTTCTGTCTAATGTTCCTGGCTTGTAAAACAAGACATGTCATTGGATTGAATTCAGTTGTGACCAGACTGATGTTAGCACACAATTGAAGTAGTATTCTGCTCAGTTCCATCGTATTTCTAACAAGTCATTTAAATATGAGGATTGAGCAGAAATTATTATGAGTATAATAATTATTTTGCTGGAAGTACAATATTGGAATTTCATGATTAATACACAGCTAAAAGAATTCATCAAGATTTGAAAATATTTATGAGTCTTATTCATGTGCAATATAGTAATAAATCTCCAATTTTAATGAATAAAATCATTCTAATTGATATTTATATTGAACTTTGTATTTTGGTGATGTATCACTTTTAACTAATGCAACTCCATTTTAACTAAATCCATTAATATTTGACCAAAAGATGCTGATATAGTTTTAATATACTTGAAATGTCAAAAAAAAACTTAGGCAATATAAGCATTTACTTTATTAGTGCTTGTTCAACTGGGTTATTTTTTACCCATTATACACCCTTATTTCCTGATTTTCAAGTTGAACATTCAACATTAAACGATAATAACAACTTATAAAAATCTCTATCATTATTTGGAAAAATCTTGCCATCGACATTGAGCAGTAAAATTTAAGTCTCTTACTACAGTTCTATGTATACTATTGTCCTTTTGTTAGCAACCTTATTTTACTGCACCGCGCAACACTGTGATCGCATCAGTGCACGCCACGCCAATTCTCTAACTCAGCTCTCAGTAATAGCAACGGTCGATAGATGGCGCTAGTGCAGAGGATCCAAGCTCGGGTGCCTGTGTGCAATGAGGGGCTCGTGTCTTAAGTTCTAGTATATAATCCAGTCAACTTGAAGTGACGATCGATCAACATCAGCGGATAGAGGCGTGATAGACTGTGACGTCACCACGTGACGGAGCCGAAGACCGATTCAAACCGGACTTGCATTATCAGTCAGACAGACACTTTATCTCTGACACGAACAGAAGACGTCTCCCAGCATCGTCTACCTTCACGCATCTAAATATCTCGTTGGTCTCATCATCATAAAACCGGCCTACGAGACAATTCCACGGCCAATCCATCACTTGCTCATCTGCTAGCGACTTTTCTCACCAACGTGAAATCGCTTGTCTTCTTAGATAACTTTTTCCTGAGAATGATGCTGCACAGACATCAGAAAAGTAAGGCTTCTCGCCTGTGAGTTAATAAATGATTTAATAGATGACCCTTTCTTGAGAATGATGCAGAACAGACATCACAGCAGTACGGCTTCTCGCCAGTGTGACACAGAATATGTCTTCCTAGATTACTTTTATCTGAGAATGATGCTGAACAGACATTACAGCAGTACGGCTTCTCGCCTGTGTGAGTCAGCATATGTTTTCGTAGACTACCCTTTTCTGAGAACGATGCAGCGCAGACATCACAACAGTACGGCTTCTCGCCTGTGTGAGTCAGTATATGTCTTTGAAGACTATACTTTTGNAGAGACAGGAATGATGCAGGGCAGACATCGCACGAGTACGGCTTCTCACTTGAGTGAGTTAACATATGAGTTCTTAAACTACCCTTCCGTGAAAATGATGCTGCACAGACATCACAAACGTAAGGCTTTTCGCCAGTGTGAGTCAACATATGTTTTCGTAGACTGTCCTTTAGTGAGAATGATGATGGACAGACATTACAACAGTATGGCTTCTCGCCTGTGTGAGTTCGAATATGTCTTCCTCGAGTACTTTTATCTGAGAATGATGCTGAACAGACATCACAACTGTACGGCTTCTCACCTGTGTGAGTCAGTATGTGTCTTTGAAGACTATACTTTTGTGAGAATGATGCAGGGCAGACATCACACGAGTACGGCTTCTCACCTGTGTGAGTTAACATATGAATTCGTAGATAACCCTTAATTGAGAATGATGCTGCACAGATATCACAAGAGTAAGGCTTCTCGCCTGTGTGAGTTAACATATGAGTTCGTAGATTACCTATTAGTGAGAATGATGCTGCACATACATCACAACAGTATGGTTTCTCGCCTGTGTGAGTTCGCATATGATTCTGTAGATTACCCTTTTTTGAGAATGATGAAGGACAGACATCACAACAGTACTGTTTCTCACCTGTGTGAGTTCGAATATGTTTTTTAAGTTTGCTAATACATGTGAAACCTGCTTTACAGACTTTGCATGAAAGTGATTTCTCAGCAATGTGACAACGAATGTGTTCTTGGAGATGTCTCTCTTCTCGAAAGTACTTTTCGCAGACGTAACATGAAATTGGGTTTTTGCTTATGTGAAAATGTGTTACTGGCTTCAGAGTTTTACTTTCAACAAAAATCGATTGAGAATTGTAACAAAAAATCCCCTTCTCTAGTGAAGGATTACATTTACCCTTGTAGTTCTTCTCAGGGCAAAATACTGTACCACATTTCTCAGATCTCAACGGTTCAGCATCTTCAAAGGTTTTGTTGAATTCCTTTTCATCTTCAGTGTTCAACGAGCACAGGTTTCGTCTGATGACTGAAAAAAAAAAATTACGAACACAATTTTATAAATAAATTTTTTAACTAAATTCTGCTTTGGTGTATTTCCTTGAGTGTAATACAACTGACAGTAACTTACTCAATTGCACAACATGTTCAAAGTGGTAATTTCTTACAAATAAAAAGTTGTAACAAAATAAAAGATCTCCACCTTTACAATTGCATATCAATAATTACACAAACAAAAAAAGAAAAGAAAAAAGACATTAAAATATTGTTTGTAGAAAATAAAAGAAAACTACACATGGGATACACAAAATAGGAACACAAATATAGCAAAACAATAAAAGTTTCTGATAAGGGGATGAAAGACAAAAAAATTTAACAAAAACAATTACTTTTGCAAAATTAATGAGAAGCATGGTGGTAGAAAAGTATAGAAAAAAATGTACCCAATCTCGGCAATACAATAAAAATTTGGTTAAGAAAAAGATGAGTGAAAGTGTGTGGCAAGAAGACTGTACTTTAATCATGATGAAACATTAAATCTAAACACTTTAGGTAACACAGCTAAAAAAACAAACACATTGTCTACGGACTCTGCACAGTAGAAGTTTTCATACTTGCATACTTCGATCACAATAAACCATCAGATTTATTTGGATTATTATATTACAATCTCATACAGTATTGTTTGTGTGTAAATAGTTTGTAAAGTAATATTTTGAATTCTTAATTTTGGTGTATGGATGAAATAATAAAAAAAACCTCAAATTTTAAAACTATCAATGTGAAACTAAATTCCCTTTTTATCCTTTAATGTGACTGTACATGGGTCATACAGAAATATAACAAATTTAAGGAAAGAAAAATCTACAATAATATAATACGCACAGAGAAAAAAAAATTAGAAAATACTGCCATAAAATAAATTTCAACACTCAGGAAATATACCATGTATTAAAACATTAATTTCATATCAATATTTATGAAAAACAAGTATATTAATAATAATAAATATACAGTAAAAAAGAAAGTAAAAAAATGAATGTTTTTGAAGTAATTTCCAATTTTTAATACAAAAAAAATGTCATCAAAATCAACTCTTTCACATTAATTTAAAGGATACTTAGATAAAATTCTAAGAAGAAGAAAATAAAAATTACCAACATATTTCATTATTCTATTTTTATTATTATTATGTTGAAATATTTACCAGTTTGTCTGAAATAAAAAATTTTTAAAAAAAGAAGAAGATATTACTATTATTCATAATGATATTTCTATTGAAATATGAAAGAAACAATAAGGAAAAATGTATACCTGCTAATGTGCTTAACTCTAAGAAATGCAAGTTCACTTGCCTTACCATTTGGCTCACTTTGCACTAGTGTACAGTTATCACATTTCTTATCATATTCTCAGATAGCCTAACATGATTTTACTACCCTTTATCTAATACCCTATTTTACTATCAGATTTTTTAAATTATGGACCACTGACTTCCAATAGAAATGAAGAGTACCACAAAAATCACAGGAAAATACAGTTACCACCATTGGATTTCTTTTTTGCATATACACAAGTAAAAAATTTGGATTTATGGATAAATATTAATTTTTTAAAACCTCAAAAATATCAAAATGCATGCTATTTCTGCGAATTTTTGCCGATACATCGACTTTCTTATTTTGTATAACATGAACTAAGGCCCATTACGACCACCTATGGTCAGACAAGTGTAGCTGGCAGATAAGTCTAATACTTTTTTTCAATGACCTCTAGTTAACAGCAACTGAAGGTTTACGTCATTGTCACTTTGACTGCCACTTCATCCTCTGGTTAACGATATATCTGGCCGTCATGTCAAGCACTTGGACAATGTCGTTGGAGGTTATAATCCCTTGCATGTTTGTTGATTGCTTTCTGAGAAGAATAAAGCTATCAAAAACAATACACAGAAAAAAAACCCGAGTTTTCTGCTGAAAATTAAATTTTGAAAGAACCTATTTCTCAATTTTAAAAAAAGCAGTTTTGATCATAACTACATACAAATTTACACAAAATAACACTAAGTTTTGTCTTTAATGCGGGACATTATTATAACTCGGTGAGAACAAATATTGCACACACTCAAGCAATAACTTGGATGATAACTTAATACCTGAATTTTAGCTTACATTCCAAATAACGTACTTCACCCAAATTCATCTCAGCAATAATTCATTCTCACAAAAAGAAAAGATATATTAATAAAAGCACTTGTTATAGGTTTTTTATTTAGTAAATAGCTGTTTAATCATATAGACATTTTGAGTACCACTACAGTATTTCATGAATGATTAAATATTTTTGAAAATATGCCACTTTCATTTCTATACGTGATAAAGAATATTATAATTTCATAAATAGAAGATCATAATTAAAGCTATAAAACAACCATAGAAAGGAATGATTATTTTTAATTATATATTTTTTAATAAACACAAAGTTAAGATTGTTCTACACTACGAAACGTACATAATGCAGTGTGCTTTAGGTGAATAAGGAGCAGACGTTTAAGTCATTGTATAGAGTTCATTTTGTATCTTCTGTCACATGCATATAGTTATACCGTAAATATTTTCAGCAAAAATGAACTGTATTTTCACTTTAAATTTTTTTAAAAACTTTTTGGAATAAAATTTTTAAATTAATCTTGCATCAGCTAGAGCTGGGAAAGTGTTCAGGTTTTTCTGAATCACCAAACCAGGTTGTGGTGTAATATAATGGAATTTAAAACGCAAAATTTTCTATGTGGACATTTTAAATAATACGGTTTTGATAAAAGCAATTACACGAATTATGTGTGGAGGATGAATTAAGTGTGTGACAGATTAGTTCTTTTACCATACCATATCCATAGGCATGAATGTTAATTCAATACAAATTTAAGTAAAAAAGGTTTCGAGTAATTCAAAGTAAATAAACAAAGTGATAACATAAAGGGAAATGTTTGTTTGTGAATAAAAATGTATTTGGAAAATGTGATTTAATTTTTTTTACATATTCTGCTCAAAAGAGTATTCCACATAGTCCTGTTGTAAATTTACATCTTCTCAAATAAAGAACTGCTTATTGTGTTCAAAATAATTTGAAAGAACTTATTGTCTTAAGTGCATTTTAAAATGTTATTTTTATCATTTATGTTGTTTAGTTATTTTCAAAGGAAATGTGAGGTATATCTATTTTACTTTATTATTAAAACCAAATTTCAAAAAATAAAAATATTTTTGTGATAAGCATAATATTGTAAGTCCGAGAACAATGTAGTGAATCTGGAACAATTTTCCTATTTTTCCACAAAACACAAATTTACTTTCTGAAGTTATGCAAACTAAGGGTCATGTCGAAAAAAGTAATTTGTCATTACAGTGTATAAATTAATAAAAGAATTCAATGTAAATGATTCAGAGAAACAGTTGTCCTTATAAGTTTACATGTCACAGCATAGAACCAGATTCCTTTATAGAGTTTACTTGACTTAGCATTTGGGTGACGTGGTACAAGTGTGCAGTTGTCACATTTCTTATTGTATTCTCAAACAGCCAAACATGATTTTACTATCCTATATCTTATATCAGTTCCCGTGTTGCATGATATTTATAGGGTTTTAATACTTTAAAAAATTCCATTAAACTTGAAGGATTTCTAGCATTTGTCTATTCTGTAATAGATAAAGAAGTAAAAATGTGAAATCTCAAAAGATCAATGTAAATTAATTGCAAGAACACTATCTATTCTTCTATAACTATTAATCTATTCTATAACTAATAAATGTAAGATACAAAATATAATAAAACACGTTTTAAATATATGTAAAGTACTCCTGTATCTATTGAGCGATTCTATTAGGGCCACAGGACTGCCTAGTTTTGGCATGCAAAAATGAAGCAGTAGAGATTATTCACTAGGACAGGCAGAATCCCAACATATCTACAGGGTCCCCAGATGAGTGGAAGCAAAACATATGTAATTGTGAGGGCAAAATTAGTAATACATATAAAAAACATGTACTTAAAAAAATATGTAAAAAATAAATGCAAGGCAGCATAATATTGGCTACCATTTTGTAACAGAACACTGTAGTTTTTAAAATTTCATTCCTAATTTTTTTTTTAATTTCATACTACAAAAAATAAAAAAAATTCAAAATTTTCCCAAAGGCTAATATAATTTTCTTGGTCACTTAAATAGGATTAGCCCTTTATAAAAAACTTTTGATTCAATATATCATAATATGGTATGATCTCAAGGCCTTTAGAAGTGACTATTAATGATTTACTTTAAAGCCCCACAAAAAAAAAAAAGATTTACTTGGTAGCATTAAGCTTGATATTCTATATCGAGCAAAAATCATTTAAATCATCAACAGTTTGCTTCATAACACAGTAATCATACTCAAGGCAGACGATATTCACCTCTTTCATCATCACATCCAATTCCACAATCATGTGGCCATTCCACGATCATCTGAAACCAATACTCATAACCCATCATGTTACTTCTTCCACTCTAAATATGGGATTACACGGGATACAAAAGAATATTTCCAAATAAAAGAAAAGTAAGGGAAAATTCAGACACCTCCACCCAAAACTGAAGATTCCTAAAAGTGTACCTATTTTGCCATTGTTTAATATTATACAATAAGGTTGGTAATTACGGTTACTACTATCTCCTTTTTGATACAGAAAAAAACAACACTTTTCAAAAAGGTATATATTAAAAGCATCTCACCTGAATTTTCACTGTTCTTATCCTTTGCATAAAGGGAATCTATTCCATTTAATACAGCTCTCGCCTCCCTCATTTTAGATTTACTGGCGCATGTCCGATCTAATCCTCGATTCACATCTTCTTGACAGTCAATAAGAGATAATTCCTCTTCTCTGCATTTTTGAGCCTCATGTTCTTGTTTCAACAATGATGGTTCAATATTTCTAGTATTTCCAATATCCAGATCAGCATTGAATGCTTTTTCTTCTTTCAAATTAAATTCAGAAATTTCACAGATTGATTCAAATTTTACTTTCAAGTCTTCTGTTGCTTCTACAATATTGTCATTATTCAAAAGAGAAATGCCATGAATGCTTTCTACTATTTCATTCTCTGTCAACATATTATCCACTACATTTGCTGATAACTCACTAAAGGATTGCTTCATTTCGTGAATGAAAGGGACATTGTTTGAACCTAATTGCTGTTTTTTTGCTTCATAATCAGCAATAACTTCTTTATTCTCCATCTTGATTTGTGATTCAAATAGAAATTCCTGTTCCCGCTTAAAATTTACTTTATTACTTGTGTCACAATTAAGTGGATTTTCTTCAAGGGGATTTTGCAACTGTAAATCACTGATACATGAGGTGCCTTGTTCATCATCAACCTCCTCACTTTTCACAGGTACAGAAGGAACCGCAACAAAACAAATAGGATTTAACACATCCAGCAAATTCTCTGCATCTCTACACTCTACGTCATTTGTTATATCACCAGAACTTGGAATTCTGCGCATTGAATGATCCTCGTTCACTTTTCTTGAGAGTTCTTTTAAAATATTTCTTTCTTCTGTTTTAGGAGAAGGTATCAACTGCAGATCAATGTTCTCAAAATCAGAATTACTTCTGCCTTCTATCTCACCAAGTACATCTTCGTTACTTATTATTCCATTTTCCAGAATAAGAACATTCCTTTTATTGTTCTTCAACACATTCACACCACTAGTAGAAGCGTTCCTGCCCTCACTAGTGTTCCTCACAGAAACTGTCTCTGAAAGCTAGAAACCCAGCACATTAACCAGAGTATTGATATTGTGCCATTCATACACATTCGGCATGAAGAAACTTACATTTAGAGAGGCATCCCTTAATGATGTAATCTGTAACAATTTTGCAGTTTCTGTGAACAGAGCCACATCAGTAGCAGGTACATCAGCTTCTCCATAATACATTATATCCAAAAGAAGTTTCATTATGTTGTCTTCAACTTCTTTAAAAGTAAAACTCGTCACCCCATCATGATTCATCAACATCTCCTGTTTAGAAGGAAAGAAAAATATAGTAATGAGAAAAAACATATGCAGAGCAAGTAACATGAATAAAAAATAAAAACTGTCAAATACTTGTAGTAAAATTATATTAAAGAAACAACAAATATCAAATATAATTGCTATGATGCACAAAATTCCAGTACTTAGTACAACTATACTACAATGGCAGTTATGTATCTCTTTAAATATTTGTCCACATCCATGAGAAGGAGGAACCTGAAATAATTACCTCCAACAGGAATTATAAAATTTTAAAATGTTAGTTCCATGATAATTCTGGTCACTATTCACATACAAGTAATTTCATGATCAGCATGCGTTTATTATAGATTTCTTACATGAATAATACACTAATGACTGACATTTAACTCATCCATAATATGTTTACAAAAGAGTCACATTTTCCAAGCTATGATGTACAAATGTATTTAGGTTTGTAGCTCAAGGTTATGTCATTACACGTTAAGGATTAAAATGAATCAAAACCACAATTCATGTTCATTAATAGTTGAGATGCTGTAGAGTACAAAGACATGGTAACCTCAGAAAGTATATTAAAAAAACCCTTGAGAATACTGGCTTGCTGCATAAATAGGTAAACTATAGAACTATTGATTGAACTCTGTAGCTTCCTCACATGAAAATAAACATTACTTGCAGTTAATGTGTTTCATTTTTAAAAAACACAAAAATATATCATTAACAATTTATTCCAAAGAAAATTATGTTCTTGCATTTTACACCAAAAATTGTCAAAACAGAAAACATCACAACATTCTGACAATGCCACTTTTTGCCACACACAATCCATTAATTGTACATCAAAATATTATTGAAGTCTTTTACAATTATTCCTAACATGAATGGAAACAATATGTTATGGAACATAAAATTCCTACTTCAAAAACTTCACTTAAGTCGCATTTAACATAAAATTAAAATAAATCATCCTTTGTCAAATCAACAAAATAAAATTTGCATAAAAATTTACTACCGAGATTTTCACAAAACACTCAATACAATTGTTTAAAATCTCAAAAACTTAACTGTTTCAAAAATGTGTAACTCTGAATGATTAAAAAAGAATAATAATAGAAATATAAAAGAAAAACCAAGGAAATAAATATATAGGAAAAAAATTATTAATTATTCTACGAAAATTGAAAATTGTTTGAAAATGATGAAATGTGTAAATATTGCATAAATTTTGAATTATTTATTGAATAGGGAAACCATAAAGAATTCAAAATGAGAAGCTAATACTGAAATTGTTTTTGATAGTGTAATTCTATGTTTTGTAAATTACAAAATTTTCAAGAGACTTTATAAGTGAATAAAAAATTTCAATATTTAACCATTATTAACAAGACAAATTATATAAAAAATATTAATGTCTCAACACCAATATTTCAAATCATAAAAAAAAAAATCATAAAAAAATCACATGATAAGAAGTGAAGAATCACTAGTTCGTAAAAATTATTAAGGTGGCGTAATTTGATAATTAATAATGAAATATAATAGTTTTAAATTATTTCTGTTTGGTAATTTTTAAGTTTGAATTTTTAAGAGTACATGGCAAACATGAATGTAATGCTGCCTTGAAGGATTCTGTATCAATTGTTATCCATTCTAGAAAGTTACATAATTTAACTCATTAAGTCTGGGGGAAAATTTTAATGCAGAAAATGTTTAATGAAATTATGTTATATGGTAGTATTTAAATCATTGATTCTGATATCACACTAAAATTATTGTTCATAATCACAATACTGTACCAGTAAGTTCATGCATTGTCATGAATAATTATGTTCTTGTTTCTTCTGAGTACATTCATAGATATCGGCTCATGCGACATATATCAAATACTAGAGTTTGCGATCGAAATTCATAATCACAAAATATTACTATTAAAATATTTCACAAAAATACGCTAAATACACAATTACTGAGAAAGCTTTCATACATACATATAAATTACCACTCTCAATAACGGAGAATATTTAACCTCAATGTCATAGATGACATTAACAGAGAAGAAAAAAATTCCTTTCACAAAAGAAACAAATGAATTGAATTTAAAATATTGAGCAGGATATTTAGTGATATCAAGATACTTGAATAAAAAAGAAAAGTAAAAAAAATAATTAATCATACTATAAAACAAGACAATGGGATAGCGAGTAGAGACCCACTATCGAGGCAGCTCTACTTCAGAGAGTGGCGACTCTGCGCACGTGAGTCCCAGAACACGCTGACCCAGTGTGTAGCTTCTAGAAAAGTGTCCCAACTCAGGGTTACGAGTGAAGACCTCAACGGTATCTGCGGCGGAGGTGGGCTTCGGTATGGCGAAGGTGGCGGAAGGGGCAAATCTGTAGCGCCTGTACTCGTGGAGCGACTGCAAAGGACGTCTGATCTCAGTAGGGGCGGCCTGTAATTCACGCTATCGACAATACAGTAGCCCAACTCATAACTTCATCTATCATCAACCATACCTCACTATCACCTCACTGGATCACATCCAGAGTTGTAACACGGGACTCAGTCCCACCGCAGGTCACACCTTGACAGTCAGCCATGGAAAGTCTTTTACGGAATTCTACACCGGCTGAACCAGAACTCTCCTTCTCCGAACTCTTCAGAGAAAGCAGCATTCGGATACAGTGGGCTGCCACTTAGAAGATACAATGCGGTACTCCAACACACACAGACATAAAACCTTCAAAATCAAGAATCAACCGAGGCAAGTAACTTACTTTGCCACACATAATGTAAACTCACTCATGCAGGCTGCTAAGGTAAAAGAGATAACCGACCTAATGGATCAACACAAAATTCTCATCACGGGACTGCAGGAAATAAGAAACACCGACCAGGACCCCGTGGAATCTCAAGGGTACAGACTCCACAAAGGCATACCGGGGAAGAGTGATAAAAAATGTCCAAAAAACATTGCAAATAAAATTGGCAACAAAATATCATTAGAAAAAACAAAAATTATGCCTCCAAAACCAACATCATTAAAAGAAATAAACATAGATGGTAATAGAGTCAAAATTGTAACCTAATTCAAATACATTGGAGAGCTAATAACAAATAACATAAATAAAAAACCCTCAGTCCAAATAAGAACAAACTACCTAATGCACAAAAATTAACATGGGACATCTACATAAAAATGCCTATAAATAAATGCAAAAATTAAACATTTTAATACAGTTATAAAACTAGAAGCCACTTATGCAGCAGACACATTCTTACACCTGAACGGACAATCAAAAACTGATAAATTACAGAAGATCGAAAGAAGAATTGGAAGAACCTGCACCAACAAAAAATATCAGAAAGACAAACAGTGGTGGATATTGCCCAACAAAGTCCTGAACAAAGAATTGGAATTCATTACTGATACCATGTGTAAGAGGAGACTGGGATTCTATGGACACACAACGAAAATGAAGGATTCGAGACTTCTCAAAAAAACAACTGGTACGGTACAATCTCAAGAAAAAAAATACCTCAACAGGATGCAGTTGGATTAGAGAAGTCGGAGAGTATTTGAAGGAAATTGACCTTATACCAGAAGACACCATAGATAAGAATAAATTAAAAAACGAAATCAAGAATATCCGCTTCACTCTCATAAGAAACAAAGTCACAAACCGAATATTTTCAACATAAGAGCACGAAGATCAAAGCATATGAAAATATATTGGGAGGACCGCAAAACCCACACAAAGCCTTCAAAGAACACTAGATAAAGGACATAGAAAACTAGAAGTGATCTTACGTGGTAAGAAGAAGAAAGATGAAAGAAGAATATGAATAAAGATAAAAGAAGAAGATGAATAAAAATGAAAGAAGAAGATAAATAAAGATGAAAGAGTAAGATAAATTAAGACGAAAGAAGAAGATAAAGAAAGACGACAGAAGAAGATAAAGATAGATGAAAGAAGAAGAGAGAACATGAAAGAAGACGGGAGAAGAAAGAAAGAAAACGGAAGAAAGAAGGAAGGAAGAAAGAAAGGAGGAAGGAAGATAGAAGAAAGAAGACGTAGAGAGAGGTAAAGAAGAAAGAAGTGAAGTAGAAGAAGGAAAACAAGACAAATGTCTTTAAAAGACTAATAAATTTTTTTGTGGGGCTTTAAGGGCTCGTCAACAACAAGGTTATTAGAGCCCACGCAGGTGGGGAAGAATGCAGTTTCGCACCATAGAGAAGAGCCATAGTGACTCCTCCCCGTGTGTGGGACTCGCCAAAAATCTCGACCATACCCACTAAAAAACCCTTCTGAATTCAAGAAATATCTAAATACAAAGATGAAAGAAAGAAAAGAAAACAGTTGCCCAATATATTATATAATAAAAAGGGGGGAAATTCTAAAGATTATATTTTCTAATTACAGAAACGAAGGATCAAAGGAAAAAAGACAGGAAAGAGAAAAAAGGATTGCAAATTTAAACACTGCCGAGAACTTGTGGAAGGAGCCCCGATCTACTCATAAAATTCAATAGTTTATTAACATTAACAGTTTCATTTCAGAGAATTGTTGGTAAATCAGCAGCCAAACCAATTTGTCTCGGTATACTCGAGTATCTTCTGCAATCAGTTAGTAGGTGACGAAACTGTCAGATCACAGCTACACTCCTCACACAAACGGGTTCCTCATCAAGTAGTAAGAGATACCGATGAGTGAGAGGACAATGTCCTATGCGCAAGCGGGTCAGCAAGACCTCGTCGCGCCGGGTTGGCCTACAGGAACTACTCCATGACTTAACAGGGGATTTGATAAATCGTAGCTTATTCTTTTCAACAGCTAACACTCATTGTTCCATTCACTCATAATCCTTATCTTTATGGAATTTAGGAGATCTCGCTTTGGAATTGTGGAGAAATCCACGCGATTGAGGCATGCCGTCTTTGCCGAAACGCCTGCTTCCTCATTTCCTCTAATACCAACGTGTCCGGGAACCCAGCAAATTTTTTTTTGTTCTTTCCATCATTTTGGAGTGAGAAGAGCACATCCTCGATGTTCTGGATCAGCTCATTAGCTGAATACATATTCTGGATTGCTTGAAGGGCACTCAGCAAATCAGAACAAATCAGAATATGTGTTCCGCCGGAGCACTTTGTTGATCGCAATGCTCTGAATATGGCGTAGCACTCAGCAGTGTAAACACTGCACAAGTCGCCTAGACGGTAGCCACAGGACTCGCGGGGAAAAACCACGGAGCAGCCGACACCATCAGCTTGCTTCGACCCGTCGGTAAACACAGGGATATGCACCCGGTGTTTGTCGAGGATTAGGTGAAAGTATACCCTCAACATGGCAGCTGGAGTGTTCTTCTTGTCATGATGCAGAAGATCAAAAATAATCTTCGGCTTGTGTAAAGCCCAAGGAGAAGTCTTACTGAAACCTTGAATTAAGACATTAGGTGTGCGTATATGCAATGTTTCTTTAATTTGTTTACAGCAATATCCAAAAGGTTTGGTTGCTTCCAGTCTATTGTAGTAGAAACGGATGGATGAAAAGGATGAAAAACCGCGCTGTGCACCATATTGTCGGGTAAAGTTAGCACGTGGCAAGTGTCGTAGCATGAGGAGTTGCCGCCGGAGGTAAAGGGATGATTCGCCACTCTCGGCATACAAACTCGGAATGGGACTAGTGCGGTATGCTCCTGTAACTAGTCGAATTCCTGCAAGGTGGAGAGTATCCAACTTCTTGAAATAGCTTGCACGAGGAGAGCTATATAACACGCAGTCATAATCGAGCCGAGATCTTATGAATGCTCGATAAAACTGGTGAAAGGAGTGATCAGCGCCCCATTCCCTGCTACTCAGGCACTTCAATAAATTCAGAGACTTTAATGTTCTTGCTTTTAGGTCTGTCAGATGTCCAATCCAATTCTGTCTCTGATCAAAGATTAGACCTAAGAATTTTACAAAAGGATAGAATTTGAGAACGTTGTTCCCCAGGGCGAGGTGAGGTTCTGCCAGAAGGCTTGGTCTCCTACTGAAAAGAACACAGCGTGTTTTCTCAGCAGAGAAACGAAAACCTGTCGTTTTCGACCAGTGGTATAATCTATTGAGGACGAGTTGGATTTGTCGCTCCGCACCTGTGACACTCTGTGATGCACAAAAATAGCAAAGTCATCGACAAAAGGAGTGTGTAAAACACGATTCTTTACAGCAGACATTATGCTGTTTATGGCTACAGCAAATAAGGTCACATTCAAGACTGAGCCCTGAGGAACCCCGTTCTCTTGAAGAAGGAGATCCGAGGTGTCTCCTCCAATTCTATAGCAGAAGGAACTTTGATCCAAAAAGGACATGAACATCAGAGGAAGACGTCCTTTAAATCCCCAGGCATAGAGTTGTTGTAAAATGTCATAAGCAGTATCGTAAGGCTTCTCGATGTCAAAGAATATTCCGATGACGTTTAGTCTTCGGACAAAAGCACCTTGAATTGCGGTTTCTAGGAGAAGTAAGTTGTCCATGGTGGAATGGAACTTCCTGAAACCACACTGAGATCGACTCAGCAAGTCATGCCGTTCAAGATACCAGACCAGAAACCGGTTGATAATTCTCTCCAGTTTTACCAACGCAACTCGTCACGGCAATGCTTCGATAACTACTGATGTTCGTTTTGCCCTTACCTGGTTTTAGTATAGGGATAAGCGTTGCGTCCTTCCAAAAATTAGGGAATACTCCCTCGGACCATGAAAGATTAAAGATATCCAGAAGGTATTCTTTCGACTCGAGACTGAGTTGCCTCAGCATTTCATAATGAATCGAATCAGGGCCAGGACTAGTGTTGTGGACTGTCGCTAGAGCTGACTCCCACATAGAGAAGGAAGAGTTGTAGGGTTCCCAGTTGGTGGAACGAAAGTCAAAAGATGTGCTCTCTGCTATTTCCCTTTTTCTCGCGAAATCAGGATCGCAGTTTGCTGTAGAAAATAGGTCAGCAAAGTATTCTGCCAACACTGATGCCATTTCTTTGTTGCAGAGAACCCGACCCTGATAAGAGTTCAGATATTTGGGTCCGAGAATACCTTCCAGATATCTTTCGGATTGACTCCCATACTTTACTGAACGATGTTGTTCTATTAATGGTGCTTAGAAACTCTTTCCAGGAGGTGGATCTGGATTATTTGATAGTGCTGCGCGCTTTTGCTCCAGCAATCCGATATGCGGTTAGATTTTACGGAGATGGACTACCCTTAAACTTCCGCAATGCTCTTCGCCTTGCCCGAATGGCGGACCGACATGCGTCGTTCCACCAGGGGACATGACGTCTTCGCGGAAAAATAGATGTTTTAGGAATGGATTCTTGAGCGGCGTGATGAATCACCTGGGTCAGATGGTCAACCCTCTCTTGGACACTACCCGTTTCTCTGAAGACAGACAGAACGGTACGGTTTCCAATTAACCTTTCTGAGAATCCATTTCCGTGGTTTGCATTCGGGAACAGTCACACGTTCCTGCAAGGACAACCAGATATAATGATGGTCGCTACCATGCAGNCAATTAACCTTTCTGAGAATCCATTTCCGTGGTTTGCATTCGGGAACAGTCACACGTTCCTGCAAGGACAACCAGATATAATGATGGTCGCTACCATGCAGATCATCTTCTACCTTCCATTGAAAGATATCAGCAACTTCAGGAGAGAAAAGTGACAGGTCTATAGCAGTCCATGACCCCATGGCAAATGCAAAGTGGGTCATCTTCCCGTTGTTCATTATGCATAAATCTTCTCGCTTAAAGAGACGATTCAGCAGTCGGCCCCTGCAGCAATCGCTCGACGAGTCCCACTGTGAGCGTTGAAATCTCCGAGGAGGAATGGTCGAGAGAGCTGTTGAAATAAATCTCCGAGAAAGAAAGGGAAGTCTCCGAGAAATCTCGTGTCGGAGGAAGATAGATTGAACACACGGTCATCGCTGGCACGCCTGAATTTGAGTTTGTAGGAGAACAGGTGAGCAGAGTATTGTGTTTCTAACAAACACGGCAACTCCACCTCTTCCTCGCGTGGTGTCGTCATACCTGAAGCTGCTGTATCCTCGCAGAGAGGGTAAGTGTTCTGGTAAAAGGTGTCTCTTGCAGACAAATACAAATCGGATTACGACGCGCTGTGTGTTGTAACTCTTCACGTTGAGTTCTA
This sequence comes from Laupala kohalensis, assembly GCA_002313205.1. Lineage (NCBI taxonomy): Eukaryota > Metazoa > Arthropoda > Insecta > Orthoptera > Trigonidiidae > Laupala > Laupala kohalensis. Next base: position 12,964 of record NNCF01126647.1, on the reverse strand, counting down.
TAGCCATTAAGGTTCCACTGAAGTATGGAAGCCATTAGTTTTTGGAACCTCCTGTGTCAGGTTCGTGAATGTGCATTCCCGCGTCACCGTCGGACAATGCACATTCTGACTCGGAGGAGGGACGTACAGAGACGTTCTTTTTACGTCTTTGGGATTTTTTGGACGTTGATGTTTTAAAAAATTCAGCAATGTTCAGGGGTTTATCCCTAGATTTCTGCTTTATCTTCGTCTCTGCCTCCGTTGTTTTAGTCGTAGGTTTTGCACTACTTGGTTTCTTTGTAGATGGACACGGTGTTTTAGGTTTAGGTGGAACGTGTAAAACATCTTTCTTTCCGCATTTACACTGACATGTGCACGACGTTGTCGTGGAGACGTCAGTGAAATCGGCTTGAACAGATACAGTTTTCATCAGCTTTGGAGTCTTGGCTGCGGTGGAGTAACTGGTAGAAAATACAGGGTGTAAAACCCTGTATTTCTTCCGCGCTTCAGCGTACGGGATCTTCTCCGTAGTCTTAATCTCTTGTACTTTCTTTTCTTCGAGAAAGGCGACAGACTCCCTGTTCCATACCGGGTGGCTGCCTGTGCACTTTGCTGCCTGTGCACGCCGGGTTCTTGTGTATCTTTTCCGCAGGTATCACGTCCCTTACACGATGTTGTCGTGTGTCTAAACCTCTGACACTTATAACAGCGCGGAGGTTTTGGAATTAAGGGACGGTCCGGAAGGTTCAGCCATCCAGCCTTCAGATCCTTTGGTAGCTTAGGACAGTCAAATGTCACGATGAAGGAACTGGTCTTCTGCGGAACACCATTTACCTTCTTCATGATTTGACTGACCTCAACTACAAGGTCAGCCTCCCATTCTACAACAAGTTCTTCTGTTGTCATATCCATTATGTCTCCGTAACTTACGACACCCTTGCTGCGATTGAGCGCAGCATGGAGCTCGAACATCACAGGGAACACTCCCAACACGGTACATTTCAATAGTACCAACGCTTGCTTGTTGGTGTTTGTTTCGAACAGCATTGACCCATTACGCAACCTTTTAATGGATTTCAGCGTTCCAACTATACCCTGCAATCCTTTGTAAATATAGAACGGGAATACTTTTCCAAGTGCCCCGTCTATACGTGACATAACAATAAAAACATTTTCATGTGAAATGTTCTGTTTCTTATTATCCTTTGTTTCCGAAGCAGGAGGGCTGTCAACCCTCGGTCGCTTCGTAGACGTTTGGGTGAAATACTTACCTTGCGGTACACCCACTCCGCAAGGCAGGGTAAAACAGGAATCAGTCATTTTGGTCCCACGAGTTCCGAGGAAATAAATGTCCGGTGAGGTGGAGCCCCCGCATCACGCCACGAAGCCTTGCTCAACTGAGGTGCGGCAGTTGCCCCAGAGGGTGTCCGCTAGCGAGTGTTTGTCCTTAACACCCATTCACCTCATCGGCGCGCAACACACCTCGAGGTTGAGAGTTTTTTATAGAGGTTCCTCGCGACCCGGACAATGAAGGCAAGATATCCGTCCTTTGTAACACGCAACTTTCCACCATCGCGCCAATGGTGGTCGCTAAAGCATGCCCAAAGCCTACGGTGTCCGAGGACTGGCGGCGCAGTACCAGTCCTCAGCTCGGGACAGTAGGTTCAAACCAATACTCAGTCGAAACTGATCCCCCTGCGGGGAATAAATTGTTATCTCAAAAAATTTTCAATTATACTGTTCTTTAAGTTTGCATCAACTAAAACACTGAATTTCTCGTCCTGTTTCACAGCTCCAACACTCGGGACAAGTCCTTCTGTTTCAATTCAAGAATTCTCGTGTGTAAAATGTATTACTTTTTAGTCATGCAAGAAGTTCAATTTTATACTTATTTCCAGTATTTATTTTTGGTTTGGATAATTGTTTATTTAAAAAAATGCTTGTTTATATGATGGATTTTTCTTGTAGGAGGTTAAATGGAGTACCGAGAAAGAGAAATTGTTTATATTTCTTGTAAAAAGTTGGTGGTTATCTTAAAGTCTGATCCTACCACTATTTGGGGTATCCAGTATCACCTTGCTTATGTAGATTCCTACCACATTAAAGTTTTGAAGCTCTTTAAATACTTCTCTATAACTCTCCCTGTATATTAAACCAGCCATATATCTAATAGCTTTCTTTTGTTGAACCAGAAACTTCTGTAAATTATTACACTAGGTGCCAGCCCAAACAACTATACCAAATCGCAGGTTAGTCTAAAAATTGCATGATATGCAATTTTCGCTATTTTAGTCCCCACAGCTGGTTTCTTCTCCTGATTATGTATGTAGCTGTAATTAGTTTCTTACTTAATAGTTATATATTGAGACGTATTAAACAATTAATATATTATAAAATATGTCTCCAAAATTATTTTTTTAAATTTTACCAAAGGGGAAGGGAACCGAATACTCACTTCTATTGGAATTACTTACAATGAAAACACGTCAATTAGGTGTTCAAACAACATCAATCATGCTTTATTATTCATAATGGCTCTAAATTAATTGTTACACAGGACACTGGTAAATGGTTACAATGCTACACATTGCTTCGCCTACTGCGCTCTTGGAATGTCTTATTGAAACTCTTTTTACATAGTCCTCACCAAGATCTTCTTGATTTTGGGTTCCTCTGTTCATTACACTCTCCGTACAATTAAGCACTTTAAATCTTGCACTCGGCCTAGTGACATTTATTTAACAATTTATAGTATACAAGGCCAAAATAACCTTATCAAATTCCCTCTACACTATTACACAATACACAAGATGTCTCATGATGTCGGACTGGATGAATACATCGCCACTTTCGTGTTCTTTTTATGGACTCCAGTTCCTCGTGCCCCACTAATGTTCGTTCTCTCTCTTTTGCCTAAGCGACTTGCCCAATGCCATTAACTTCCATTGTCTGTCTCATTTCAGAGTTTCCCGATTCACTTCGTGCTTATTTATTATTTCGTCCTTTGCAACATTTACTGTTCACTGTATTAATGTGCTTAGCATGTCCTCTGTCTAATCACATTGTAACTTATTTTGTATTAGCTATGCAACGACGATGCCTTCTCTGGTTTACTAATTTACTGAAGTGATGGTTGACGGTTCATTAACTCAGAAAACACTAATTACTGGACCTGTTCGAGTCCCTTACTTGTCTGTTCGAACTTTTTCACAGCACGAGTTCGCAATCGTCCTTTTTAATCACACGATTCCTGCCTGCACACAAGACGACTTCATGTACTCGATTGTGTTCATGGGCTAATTAGTTGCTATTAATGTTCGCACTTTTCACGCTCTGATCTATGCATTAATTGCATCGATTATCAGTACTGATTTTTTCCTGATTACTTTCGGAAAATCTCACTTGTGCTATCACAACTAATGAACGAAACCCAAAATTCAACAATTCAAAATGTTTGATCAAATCTAAAACTGATTCGTTCTTTTTACTGTCACCGCACTGCTCTCACTAAGAACTTGAGTTCATCACCACAAATTTCTGCGTGCTATCACTAACGCGTCTCTCCACCAAAAATTTTCAGTCAGTTTATCAAAAAGAAAACTCTCGAAATTTTTCACCGTCTCGTCAAAAATAAACTCTTGAAACTTTTCACCGTGTGGATCTTTGTGCTTCTGTGCCCTACTTTTTTTAATAGACAATTCGCGTCACGTGACGTTCCCCTTCCTATCATTCCTTCCTTCTACTACAAGCCCTTTGGTTCTCCCCCCCCTCCATAATTTCATTTGGAAGTTTCCGAAAAGATGTTAGTTGCATTTTTCACATTACCAATCACCCGATTTAGCTCCTCCCACAGTGATTTTCTATTGGTTGTTCCCATTCTCCTCTCTTCCAAGACTTCTGCAGCTAGACGAAGGTCTGTCGGCCATTTTGTTATTTTCAAACAATACCCTTCGTTATTCGTACTCTGCGCAGCTGCGTCCGCGGCGTGCTTCTTAGATCCCAATTTTTATGGTTTTATGGCTAGGCGGCGTGGTACTCTCTTAGTTTGACACCACCCCATTTCTGTTACAACTTGTCCCGACCGTCGGCACTCCTCTTGAACCCAATTTTTTTTATTACTTCCTTTTTGAATTTTGCCCTCGTGTGTGTTTTTGCCGAAACCATTGCCCAAAATTTTACATTTCAATATCTTTTCTTCCTTTGCCGAGCCGTGTCCCAAGAGACATGTGCCGTGAGCCTTCTCGTCGTTTGTCGCAAACGTTCCCCCACGTTGCTTTGGGAAATAATATTCCCTTACATCCGCTCTTTTTATGTGCTATCTTTTGTACTGAATTTCGATGCTCGTTTTTCTAAAGATTCCTGTTTCAAGTTCGAACTTGTCTGCCTCTAAACATGTGCCCTCGTCGCTACTCCCTTGATTTTTTTCAAATAACAGATTTTATGACTTTTGTGTACTCAGAACCTTCTACAGAGCCTGTGATGTCGCACCGACACTACTCTTCAGACCACCCAGGTTCCTTTCTGCTAGTTCCTATGTTAGCCCATGATTTTATATTAAATTTTGAGAACGTGATATTGAATTATTAATTAATTCAATCCACGGTCTCAATATGCTGATTCCAAGTCAATTGAGCATCAAAAACAGTCCAAGGTATTTCATATTTTTTTCTAACTTAATAATTGGAATTTAGTTCATTTCCGTTTTTTAATAATAAATCTGTTGAGTAGTTTTCTTTTTGTTAAGTACCAATTATTATCATTACAATATTATCATTCTATATTGACGACAGAATAAAAAGAAACAATAATGATTACAAAGCATTATTTGAAACATATATTATAATATAAAACATACATAAAATCAAATGTATAATATACAAATATAATTAAATAAATCGATGGTCATATACCTGGCAAAAATTAACCAACAGTTTATTAAGCATTGGGTTCCCAGATTAGAAAACAATAAATTCAAGAAACTTTATACCTGTACTTCTTTTAAGCAAGAGTGCCATTTAAGAATAGGTCGCTGTAACAGTTCACTTTTCATTAAATTTGAGAAGGAATGAAGTCCTGAAAATGTTTATCCTACACACAATTTTCTAATATGGGACAAAATTATCAAATACAGAACAATTCAAATTAAACAGGACATCCGGCTACCTATATGAAGCATAAAGAAATTAGTTAGGAAATGGGAGGGAGAAATTCAATATTCAGACAGTGTAAGAAACTACAGGTACAATATTGTACCAGAAAAATCTACAACATACCCGACTATTTGCATTAAAAAATTATTGTTAGTAATAAAAATAAAACCGTCAATGTATCCATGATTAAAGAAGACATATAATAAGACATAACTTTTAAAAAAATTAATTGCATCGTAACATAACAAATAGAAAGGTATGCTCTCCTCTGACATGATGCAATTACTCACATGACTTACTACACAATTATTTNATTAATATAGACATATAGGAAGCTTCTCAACAATGTGCAGAAATTATTTCAAATGACAAAAAATTCCAGTTAGTTTTAATAAAAGGAATGTTCATCAATGGGCACTAGCGCATAATTGTATTCATTGGACATAATTGATTATAACTTCAATAAAAGAGTGAATAAATGAAGTAAGTGAAATGTAGATTATTACAAGAACCTGTACTTTAAGAATAATGTTAGAAGTGGTTTTAAGAATACTATGGTAGGATCAAATATAAATGTTGTCCTAACTCACATTAAACTGTTTATTAACCCATATATGCCCACAACCCCATTGTTGGGGAATTTTGTTAAACAATTTCAAAATAATTCCTAAAGAATGTGTACAACATTTTTGTGTTGCAGGTATCTGAGCTGGCTGTTGCGAATAAGATTTAAGTGCTTATTAACCTTTTATAAGCAAATGAAGCAAGCTGTGTGCTTTCATGTTTCCTTGTTTGTTAATCCACAAAATGTCTGATCAGAAATGAGGTAAATATTATAGGTACTTTAACTGTTTATGTAATTCCCAGCATTTGCTTCAATTAACTATTACATCTTGACATAAAACAAAGTATTTTAATATTCTCTTGTGATAGCATTTATTCCTAACATGAAAATGAGTAGATTCCTAATAGTGGGGCACTTTGCTTTTGGTTACACATGCTAATAAATATTATTACTGTATGTAATGTCCATTATTACTCTTATAGATGGATTTTTGAGTCATGTGTTTTTAGATTATGTCTCATACATAAGCCAATATTAGCTTTCTAGAATTACCCTTTCTACTAAATAAACAAATCAAAGGTGGACAGCCTACTAATAAAAACAAGTATAATGGTTGAGAGTGGAGAGAATCAGATATGCTTGGAGACCCATTGATTCAATTTGATATGAATAAGATAGACTTTACTTTACTGTCTAATATTTGCCCCAATCTGTTTCAACAGAAATGGACAACCATAGGATAAGATTGGAAAAGTATAGGCAGTGGCAAAGTTTTAAAAAAATGCCAAAGCAAAACAGGATAAAAACTTTACTTAACTCACACCTGATATACATTGGAAAATTACAGATCTTGTTTGTTTCCAGTAGAGTTATTTTCACTTTTTAGTGAAGAAGAGACAAACGTTTTAGTCCACAAATAAAAAAATCACCAATGTCCAAAGAAAATCATATTTTGATGAATGAAATAAATATTGTATAATATGATATTACTTATTGCTCCTTTATTGTGGATAATATATTCTTTGGAGAAGTTTGCTGTGATAGAAATGGTGTTGATATCAATCTGCCACATAAAATGCTATGTCATGGTTTTGATGAATTTACTTAAGGAAATATTCAGTGATTTCATATATCTGATAGAACCAACATGAATTCAATAGTAAATTTACATAGATTTTCCCTTTCTCAGATACCACACAAAGAATGGTTGCAATATAACCCAAAAAAACACATTCATGAGCATCAATGATTCTGTTTCATTAATTAAAAGACGCTACACCAAGCAAAATATTCTCAAGATTCCAATTACATTCAGTTATAAAGACTGTTCCATATATTTATTTGGGGTATATGAATTGAGCAATGCTGAAAAAAGGGCATGAACAGAAAATACAACTAGATTGTGTATATGGTGTAATGGATACTGATAAACTTATTTCTTACTATAAAATTATTGTGTCCACTAATGCATACATACAACTTTCATTAACACAGAAAACATATTCCAAAACGTCATGCAGGTATACTCATCAAAGAGCAAATAGAATTATTTCTAATGTTTCAAGTCGATCAAGAGCAAGAGCACAAGTAAAAATTTACTAGCAGAAAAAACTAACCTCACATAACCTAACAATTTAGAGAAAAGAGGTTTAGAAGGAAAATTCCGTTGCACCTAACTTACCTTTAAATATGGACTGTGAGTTGCTAAAATGAGCTTGTNTCGTAACCAATACACAATCAGTCAGTTCCATTTTCTCGTATAATTTCCCAACTGAACACCTGAAGTGAACAATATGGTCATTCAAACGAATTAAAGGCATTTTATAACGACCCAAAATAAATGCACAGAAGCCAATGTATCTTCAGTTAGTTATAAACGAACTTCTTTTTAGTTCCACCGAAGCGCATTAATCATGAACTTTATTTCACAGCACATTCACAAAAACACGAGAAACCAAAGAAGGGAAGGGAGTAGAATCTTAGAAATTAGGAAAAACTCATTTTCACAATTTCATGTTCCGTTTACACAAAGAATCGAACATCACCGTCTTGTCTTCTCATTCCATCGCGTCCAAAAGCGAAAGTCGGCGGAAGTCGTGGAGTATCAACATGAAACAATGTGGTTCTCTGCAACAGCCCTTTATACTGGCGGGCAATGGAACTGTGCTTGTGAAAGATTGTGAATTGTGGGAACGGAAAACAGTTACACGACTTTTTTTAAACGAAATTTAACTTTTTCTAGTTCATTCCATTGAGGTCTATGTCTAGTCAACCAATTATTAATGAATGTTGCATGCCCATTTTTAATTTTTCGCATACTCTTTCCTACATGTCTTAACTGTGTAAGATAGCATATTTTTTTTACAATTTTGATTTTGAGTTCTTCTTTTGTCATAATATTAATTCTTTATCTTAATTTTTCTCTGAAAGATAGCAGAGTCTCAATTTTCAAGCATGAATTCCAATTATTTCACATTCTTTGATATATCCAAACTGAATCACAGTTAATATTCGTATTTATTGACATTCTGATACAAAGTTTATTCATGAAGTTTCAACACTGATTTGAATATAGTATGGTTTCAGAAATAAAGGTTGTTGGGGGAAAAATCATGCTTTCAATCTTAAATATCTTAGATGGAGAGAGTTCTAAAAAATATGAAACTTGGAGGATATACAGTTCTTTAGAATAAAAAGCAGTAAATATTACATGAATAAAGGCATTGTTTCATTAATGACAGATTAAAATAGTTGCTATGTCAAATCACCTCATCAAATTTAGACCAACTTATTTATTATTAAAATTCCTTTCATGAAAACACCATGAATAAACTCAACTATGTTACAAACACGAACTTGATGGAAGCAGACCAGCAACAATTTTTGTGGTTTAAAAATCATTTTAAAAAACAGTAACAACGTACAAATGAAATTTTAACTTTTGCTCCTATGACTTTTTTTTATAGTGACTAGTGCTTCTATAAAGACTTATTCTATTTCAGCTTGAAACAGCATGCAAGATGGAATCTTTATTCAAAGAACTGGGAAAAAACTTGCCATACTTTGACAGACATCAGGTTGTATGAAATATTTAATCAAGATCTCTCTAACTTTGCAATTTCACACAGTTTTAAAAAATCATAGAAAAGAAGTGAAAATATTGTATCTTCTGAAGTCTACAATATTATTCAATTCAATTATTTGTGTCTCATTTTATAAACAATCGACGATATTATTATTTCTCTTGGATTTTCATAAATAAAATGAGGTCAATTATAAGATTATGCTTAACTTTAAGATTAAGCTTAATTGCCAATGTTTTGAAGTCTGATTTGACATCAGGGATAAGCAAAGTTCTTTAGATATTGAGGGACAGATGAGATTAATGATGACAATTAATTGATAAATGATAAGATGAGATTAATATTAAAAATCATCATTGACCTCATGAAGATCCAAGAGAAATAACGATATTGTAGATAGTCACAAATAAGACACAAAAAATTTAATTGAATAATAATAAGATAAAAAAATAAACAGAAAAGGAGATATTTTTGAATTATTCTAAATTATTAAGATTATGTCAAAACCTTTTCACTCTTCTGTAATAGGA
>NNCF01126646.1:58360-69503 GCA_002313205.1 Laupala kohalensis | reverse complement strand
GCTTTTCGCTCAGATCATTGCAACTCAGATTATTCTGCTTTTTCGTTAAATTTTTCGTTCGCTCTCGTATCTTAGAGCAGAACACATTTTTATTTTCGACAATCTTTTGCGAGTGGTCTTTTGGCTATGAATTTTAATTCACGCTCGTAGCTTCTTAACCACCTAGCTTTTTGAGTTTTGGACATGTTTGCGTTAATACTTTGAAACAAGTATTTTCGAGATTTCGCACTAAACACTAGCACTTCATTTTTGAAGATGCTGCGCTCGTGTCGATTGTTTGTCGATTTTTTTTTAACATCGGGCAAATCTGAGAAATTGTTCTCGATCCGAACCACGGACGAACAATTTCCGGGTGGCTATTCGGAATGAACGAGGTTAGGCCGACGCTGCGCTTAAAGGGGCTGAGCTCGCAGAGGCTAGTAGGAGCAACTTCCGGTAGCCGTCGTTGATGACACCGTCAGAGATCGCCCGAGATCGGAGCCTGGCCGACCTTGCGAGGACACTACTCTCTTCGGTCTGCCGTGGTTGGTCATCTTAAGAGGTATTTTACGACGGTTGGTGATGTTTAACCGACGTCGTAATGCGCTTGCGCGTAATGAATAGTGTGGCATAAGTCATAAAAGAGGACACGAATTGTGGACCTAATCAGTGCCAAGAGAGATTCTAAATGTTGATAAAATTATGCTATTGTTAAATTCAGTGTGTTTCAATTTTTTGAGAGAGGGAGATTTTAAATGTTGATAAAATTATGCTATTGTTAAATTCAGTGTATTTCTATTTTTGTGAGAGAGGGGGAGATTTTAAATGTTGATAAATATACGATATTGTTAAATTCAGTGTATTTCTATTTGTTTGAGAGAGAGAGAGATTTTAAACGGTGGTAGAATGATGTCATTTTTAAATTCAGTGTATTTTAGTTATCCTCAAAAGAGATCTCTCCCATCACTTCCTTCTATTTCGCCATAAGCTGCACCCACTGCTCTCGCTTTCGCTATTCCTATTGCTTTCTTTACCCTCTTCTTTGCTTTTTTGTACTCCTCCCGTGCTTCTAGTGTCCCCATGAGATCCTACCTCCTTTTGGATTCTTCCTCGTTCTTGATTTCCTTCTGCACTTGCTCCTCCCACCACCACGTCTCCTTCCTCAGTGGGTTGCCTTTCTCTGATGTCATTTCCAGCACCTTTGTTCCTATTGTTCTAAATTTTCCACTAATCTGCTCTCACCACTCTTCCACATCCTCTGGTAACCTCAGATTTAAGATCACATCATTTTTTAACACCTCTCTCAGGCAGACTTTTTTCACTTTCCACCAATTTATTCTTGGCGTTCTCTGGTCCCTTCTAGCTAATTTTCTCTTATATGCAGTATTTACTATATCACAGTCCCGACGAAAGCACTTTCTCCCCCGGGCACCCTTTCTGCCGTACCGTCCAGGTCTTCCCAAAAGTCTTTTTTTCTTCGTCACCACAGCCAGTTTGTGGGGCGTAAACACACAAAACTGTATTTACCTCGCTTTCAATTTCTAGTTTTATCAATGTGATACTCTCATTCGTCTTGTTAACTTTCTGAAACGTCTTCCTTGAGTTCTTTATCAATTGTAATGTCGATTCCATTTCTTCCCTGCACATTTGCACGACTGTAGAACAGTTTGTAGCCTTGGAGTTCCCTTGCCTTATTCAGTGATATAATTTAATTTGTGTGTTTTACATCTGTGGATTAGGAATGTTTAGGAAATTTTTGCAAAATCAAACATTCGTTAAATATTTTATTATATAATTTAGCGTGAAGGGGACAGACAAATAAGAAATTGAATTATCACAAAAATTCTGTGATTGTTTTTCCTGATGTTGAGAAAAGTAGTTGTATATTCTACATCACAGTTTTTCAGAAAGTACAATTTAAAGGGTAAATTCAGTATCTACAGGTGCATTCACAGCATTAGCGAATTTTGTGTGTGAAGGGGCTAGTAAATGACGTAGTAAGATCAACTATATACACTGTCACCCAATTTAAACACAAAATTTGATTATCTAGTGAATTCAATGCTCTTATTCATGCAAAGAGACAAATTTTACACTTCTTTTGTAATAGCGTCCGAGCATGGTGTCTTGTGAATGTTAAGGTACGTTTGCATTTGTATACATGTATGAACGTCTTGCCTGAGATACATGTCAATTTGTATCAGCTAGTTCCATATAATTACTCTTTGACATGCCGTGCAACAAGACACTTGAGAAATCCTGATACGCTTCAATCACGTATAAGCTTCATTCAGGATATACACGTATGCGCGTTCAAGTCACGTATGCGCAAACCCGGATCCCATACCCATTACGCGCTCCATCAATTTTTTTACATTCTGGCTGTTCTTTTGTAGGTTTTTTCATTGTTCTGATACATATTTCTCACAATCTATTAATTACTGAAGTCTTAAACGTTGAGTAGTGCGTCTTATATTAATTGGTTATGTTCATACGTATTGTTATAATTGCGTAACATTATCAGCTCTCAGTTTATGCAGTTATGTTTAACGCCATGGAAAGGCGCCACTAGTCAGGTTCCACTTGTCAAACGATCAGCCTGAGCCGTGATAGTGCTTAATGACGCCGTTTAGAGTGCGTACGCTATGATCAAGCCAGGAATTGCTGAATTTATTATATAAAGATTGAACTCTTAAAGGAAATATATGCACCGGTTTATGTTGACTTTTACCAAGCTCTTGGACGTACAAGACAATATAATTTTTAATAGAAAAGGTGTTCCCTTTGAGTGAATGTGTGAAGAGCCTTTTTTCGCGGCAATAAGTGCGCGTTCTTCCACGAATCGGTATCGACTTCTCTCCGCAGTCAGTTCGTCTACAAGTCATACAAAACCAGTTCGTTGTTGTGTGCGTGCAAGTTGAGTTAGGCGCCGTGTATAAGAACATACAGATGTACGTTGTAGCACATGATTAAGCATGCCGATTCATATTATTGCAGCTAAGTTCAGTAATCTTAGCAGGAAGGTGTTCATGCAATTAATGGCAATATGTGTCCTTGCAGGGCATTCGAACTTCTGGCGTGGCCGCCAAAGCCATGCTCGCAGAACATTTCAACTTAGTGACAATTCTAATTATTAGACACGAGAACTACTACGACAAGGATTGATTAGCACATCTTAGGATTATTCAGGAAAAGCTGATTAGAAAGGATTGAACTGGTCAAGGTAATACATTTATTACGAGCATGGTTGACCACGTGCTCTCTGCTCAGAACATTCAAACGTTGTTATTAATGAAGGGATTTCATACCCTGGAATATCATGGCTTACCGTCAATTATCATTATTCAAGCCGAGCCTTAGAACTAACTTTGTCACGCATTATGCGCCAAGTTAATGGTACCCTCAAGTAATTCTGTACCAGTTCTTAATAGTGTGATATTATAGTAATTCGCTTAGTCAACACTATGTATGTATAATTTGTATCTGCTACTTCCTTTAGATTCATGTATTTGTGTTGAAATTAATTTTGTTGTATTTCAATGTTAGATTTATATGTCATTGTTAGGTTTAGTACTTCATCATCTATCAAGTTTAAATGTATCATCTGCATTACTGAGAATATACATTTTTCTTGAGATTAGTTTGTGTCCTTTTCCTGTCAGTTATCTTAGGCGTCGGACTTATAATCCGACATTGACATGTGCATCGTTCATGTCGATACTCTGTCTGAGCTCAGAGTAGCCGCAAATATTCGGAAACTTGCGTGTGCAGATATCACATACACGTCGCTCATACATGTACAAACGTGCAAAAATTACTTTTGGCATCATGTGTTTTATGTGGCTAATGTTAAACTTGTGCGATGTGCTGCATGTTTTGTGTATTATAATGATTAATGCTAATGTTCTTAGGTTTCTCGTGTGTTTTACCGTTTTTCCTTCCCGAAATTTTATTATATAACAAACTTTGCTCGATTTTGAATTTTTCTTACGACTTTTTACTTTACAATGTTTGATTCTTTAATTTATTACTGTTGCTTATTATTTAGAATTCCTTTATTTATTAATAATTAGTCTACGTAACCTGTCCTGTGTTTTTCCATTCTATATATTTAATCTATCAATTCTACAATTTCCACATATTACTTTTTAGTAACTTCGTTTTAATTTTTCGTTTCATAGTTTTCTTATTTCCTCTTTGTAGATTTCTTTTTTCTTCGTTTTTAATAGTGTTGCATGTGGTAAGGCTGCATACATTACTCGTGACGAAAACGCGGTTTTATGCGTATCCGCGAAGAAGCGAAATTTGGAATAATTGAACGTTTAAAACGACGTGTAAGGCCATAGAAAAGCATGGAATGAAGTGACAAGCGAATACGGATATCTCACCACATTATATCGTTATTTCTAAATCTGGGCTCGCCAACATCTACACAAATATTTTATTGTATTTGGAAATAAAACTAATAATTTTGAACTTCATATATCCTCACAAATAAAGTGAGAAGAAAAATTCTCCTGTAAAATAAAGAACCTCATAAAAATTGCCTGTTCATACCTTTATTTAAAAAAACAACTTAATTTATAATTTCCTAGTCGGCAGTAAAAATTGATTGTAACTCATATCATACCGTTTTTTCCAATTCAATTGAATTTTAAATAGGTAAAGTATCTACGATATTCCGCCTTCACATTCGTTATTTTCTTTGAAATAAATGCTAACGTTTCGAAAATTATTTATTGTAGTTCCAATAGACAGAGTTAAATCGGAAATAATATAGAAAATCAGAAAAACGAAGCGGAACCCTCAGAAAAAGAAGCACGCTGACTGAAGAAAAATCTAATCTAACATCTAGCAGAGGTGGCCAGCGATCTCCAATTGACGAATAGAGCTACGACTTGTGCATTTTTCTTCCATTGTAGTACTCGTAAATGGGAAATGTAGCGTGCTTTTGAAGTTTATCTACATTGAGCGTAATGAGATAGTAGTTGGGGGAATTCTATTCTTAGTTGGTGGGCCAGTTAGCTGGGTTTACAAACAACTTTGTTCACGTTGGGGGGTTAGTAGAAGTTCTTAGTAAAAGGCTTATTCGTACTAGCAGCAGGTGGATAGAGGATGAGAGATTTCTTTTCCATAGTCACAGCTATATAATCTAGGACTTTACTATGAAAACTTACAAATTTTTCTGTCCCCGCCGGGAATTGAACACGGGATGACTTGGTACATAGCAAGTACACTACCAAATAAGCCACCAGAGGGGCTGTGTGCAAATGTGCAACAACTGAACAGGGTAGGATCAAATAAGGGTAGAAACTCGAGGGCTTGTCAATAGTTTAATCAATAATACAATTTATTTATCATTTTAATTACAACTTGTCATAGCAGTTTTACAGAAATAATCACATATTAATATTAGTTGTAAGTTTTCATCTCATAAGCTTTTAGTTTAACTAGGAATTTTGTTTCATAAAAAGAAATTTATCGTACTTTAGGAGTTTTATTTATTTAGGGTAAGTTTTTTCCTGTAGCTGAAAACCCGCGCTCGGACGGAACAGATGAACCCTACGAGACAAGTGTTTTGTCACCTAAAGTTTTAAGAGAATGAATACTACATTTAGCTTTCCGTTTTAAACAAAAATTAACAAGATTCGATATTGAAAAAGAAAAATTCTGTAAGTTCATATTTATATTATTAAAATTGCTGTTTAGTTTTTTATTGAATTGTAGCGGCAGTTGTCGATAGTAGTTTTCAAATGCAAATATCAATTGAGCCATCGATGTTAAACGCTTCCTAATATTCACTTAGCGGAGAAAACGATATTAACAAACTCATTTGAAAATATTCCTAATTCTCAACATTTCAATTATATTAGTAAGTAAAAACATTTTAATTTTCAAGTATATAAATAAATAACGTGAACGGTCACAAAATATTAAACAAAAAGAGATACAAACTGATGAGATAACAATAAAAGGAAGATGGTTGAAAGTTAGCAAAAGTATGTACACTGCTTCTCCAGCTACAAAGTCTTCGATTTTGGATTGTAAGTGTCGAACAGATACAATTCTTATAAAAGGTTTAAAAGATTCATTCGTGAGCCTTGATATCAAACGTGAAATCGTTTATGAAAAACTGTTTGCAGGTGTTGCTGAAAAAGCTTAGGAACAAGTATTTTGTAAAAATAACATTATTACTCCTTTGAGGAAGAGATTAGCAGCGCCGGCGGCACCCCGCCACTGCGCGCGCGGCCATTCCTTTAGTCAGTGAGGTGGCTCATGGAAATTGCACTTAGCCAGCCCTACTAATGAAGGAAAAGTAAATTTTACTTGGATAAGAAGCAAAGAGTTGTGAAAACGCTCACTTATAACCATGGAATAACTCATCCGCGAAGTAACTGGGAAGTAGTTACTATGACAACCGCTGAACCACGCAGACCCTAGGATTAAGGTGGAAGCAGAAGATTGTGAGTCGAAGTACACATGAAAAAAACAACGTAACCTCAAATTGTCAATTGGTTTTGGACGACATATTTCATTGGTACTATTATCGATCTTCAATTCCATGTATATAGATAATGTATTTAGTCTCCGAGCTTAATACAGTTGAAAATGAGCGATTTCGATCTTTCTCGAATAAGAGTTTTAATAGAGGTGTACGTACAATCATGTGAATAAATCTTAATTTTACTATGTTGTTCTACAATATTCGAACAATGTTAAACTTCCATTTTTCTTTATATTGTTTTTTATTTATTTCTATTATACATAATGCCTTTCTCCAAATAATTCACATTATTCTATAAAAATGTATGTATAAAAGATAAAATATGTACACGGTAAATAAATAATTAAAAATTTCGCAACAAATAATATTTATATTCTCTGTCAAGAGTTCGCTTATTCGTCCATAAAAGTTCGGAAGTTTTTAATAATTTATTTAATTAGATTATGTGATGGACGTTAATTGTAGTAGACTGTGTATATATTCTGATTTATCAGTGATATCACCACAGATTGCATGTCACTCGCGTCGTGATACGTTCAGGACTTTCTTGGAATACTGCATTTGTCGATAAAAAGGTTATGAACTTACAAGATGCGACGTTGCCAAGCGATTATCCGCAATACTCGAGTATTACTCCAAGACTAGTTGCACCAGTCTTCAAACGACTTTATTCGTAAAATTCTATTCCTTGTTTACGTCACTGTTACGCTAGAAGTAACTACTCTCGGAGAAAACCTGTAGAACCGACGTTACGTTGATCTTGTATTAGTACGGCTCATTATGCACACGTACATGCACGCGCGTGCTAAAAGCCTGAACGGGCAGCTGACGTCATCCCTGATCTAACAAGCTTCACCCACGCAGCCACCAGAGAACACCGGACGCACTCCGCCAGCAGAGTAGCGATCGTCGGGAGGTATAGGAAGCCACACAGCTTCGGAAAGCGGATCTTAAGATCCAAATCGGACTCCACGTAACCACCCAGTGCAGAAGAGATCCTGGCAGTGGTTCTCATATCGACCCTATTTGGAATCATTCATTACCAAACATATTTTTCCGAAGTAAAGACTCTAAATGTAATTATATTGGTAAAACCATACAGTCTCTTAAAACAAGAATTAAAGAACATTAGGCCAATATTTTTAACATTAATCTGCATGATGTTTCAGACCTCGTTTAGAAATTGGCCATTAATTTCATTGGGAAAGTAATGTCGTGAAGGTGTCCATTTTGGAATGTGTGTCGACACATAATATCTAGATTAAGAATGCGGATCAGAGAGTGGAACGAGATTACGAGGCCATGACGTCAGAGTCAAGGGTATATAGGCAAAGAGCCGTCGGGAAGACGCTTTCGCCTACTGACGCTCCCCTGCCGACCATCGCCGTGACTACGCTCCGCTGCTACGAGACGAACCCGGGTCCCGAGGCGAAACATGGACGATGCCACCTCCAGCGGCACTTCCGTCATGACCCTTCTTCTGCTTTCTGCTTCTCGCTCTATGTATTGTCTGAGTAAGTAAACTACTACTACCCAAGCTGCATTTTGACTGACTCACGGCTAGGACTCCCAACCACACCCTTATCCCCTTTCCACCAGTTGTGATGACCCCCGCGCAGGCTTCGATACTCAGCCAACCTCCAGAGGCGTCGCGTCGGGTCACTACGACAGTAAAATAATAATTTGTATTAAATATAATTATTACAAACCTCATATTCATGAGATGCTATTTACAAAAAGTACAAAGTATACCATTAATTTACAAAATGATACCTGAAAGTTGCTTGCTAATTATAACATTACATTTTGAATATGTTTTATTTGTAATTGATTGTTTTATGGTTTTATATTCTATGACTCCCAATAAGTTGTTTACTCCTGGAATACTCCCCCTCCTCCATAACTCCTGGAATATCCGTTGGCCCTTTTTCCCGTTGATCCATGTCAGTTTAACTTCAGCTTTCACTTAATTATTTCACTTAATGATGGTGCCAATGAGTACCGAAACGTCGTGAGTTTTCTTTTTTAATTCAATGTTTTGTTTTTACTTGGTGATAATTTTTCACTAAATTAGAAAGGATAAATTATTGTCTGCTAAAATTGGTCGTTATATATTTACGTATATTTTACTATGCAGACGAAGATGGACTGTTCATTATTCTTCCGAGTATGACATTAAAAACCAGCAGACTCACGTATCTTTTCTTTCTTATGTCTCCTTTATTCAGTCGCTTACAATTTTCAATAAGAAAGGGCTTCACCGTATCATAGTCAAAGGAAGGTAGGTTTGCATACATGAGACTATGAAGGAAAATGATTTAAAGATTCATTTAATGGTGAACAAGTGTCATTTTAAAACTCATTGAAGTACATCAACAAATTTGTTTTATTGATTACATTCATTATACACACCTGACATATAAAGTTATTTTTAGGTATCTCCACCTTTCACTTTAGTGTCCTAGCATTCGCTTGTCTGAATTTAGTATTTTTCTTTCACAGACAATACGTTATAAAACCTATTATTTCTTCAAATATTATTTATTTGTGTTGATGATTGCAAACTTCTGAAATGCTATGCACTCATATAGTGTTTCTTTTCAAACACATCATTAATGAGAATGCAATGTCGGAAAACAAAAAATAATAATTCTGCACACAATACAGGATATTATAGTGGTTTCTCGAGTGAATTTTATGAGGTCACAAAAAATATGTTTATTTAACACTCAACACAACGACACGCTCTACGGCAAAAAGCACGCAAAAAATGAACCAATTGTTTATCTGTTAGTAAAACATCTTTGATTTAAACAATGTTTTTATCGATTTTGGGCCAATTTGCCTTTACTTCGTTACTTTTGTTGAAAAAATATTAAATTATGAGTATTGATTGTTTCCACTTTTATATTTAATGTTGTTAATCATTACTCAAAATAATCTTTTTATTGATGTTCTACAATAATTGAACTGTAATATTTACAATGAGGAATGAACAATTGACTTTTCAGATTGTGAGTGCTATTGTATGTGCTAGACCTCATAAATCTACAAGTATTTCATCTCCGATACAAATATCTCATCAATTGCAAATGTTTTCATATTTCTCAAAAAATACCGTTAAAAATGCAACAATGTGTAATAAATAGTCTAATATTTTGATAATGAATATTTAGTGTTTGTGAGTTTTGAATAATTATCAAAATCTAATCATTCTTTTGCGGAATCGTATCACTCGTAAGGTTGGAAAATTTGAACGAAAAACGGTTGGCAAAGTAACCACGGAAGCGGTCGGCGGCGGTAGTCTTTGGCGTCAAGTAGGATTTACGGCCCTTTAAAAATTAAGGCGAGGGAGGAGGTCAGACCACTCTTAGGAGTAACATCTGGTCGCCAGGGCGAGTACAAGTTTCAACTGGGTCAAAAAAGACGTTCAAACTTTAAACGTTTTTTTCGGGAAAAATGTTCTAGAAGGTTCCAGGAGGTTCTGGAGGCATCTTTAAAGGGTCCAATGAGAACCCAGGCATAGGAGGGGGAAAGGATTTTGGATTGGGAGATTTCGGCACAAGTGATATTCAAAATTTTGGAAATTTTGGGAGAAGAGAAGGGATGGAGGTTACTTAACGGGGACGCAGAGATTTTTCGTCCACACATAAGATTTTTTTTCGGCTACGAAATGTTTAGCTTACATTTTCGTGCTCACATTTTAGTGCTCAGATGAGATACTCAGACATTTCAGATTTTCGGAGAGTAGCTCAGACATTTCAGATTTTTTTTCGGAGTTGTTTCACATCTCAGATTTTTTTTTGTGACTGATCACATTTTATCGCAGAGTTGCTCGCATTTCGCACTCTGATGAGATTCTCACATCTCACATTTCATCTCAGAGTTGCTCACATAGATTTTTCGGCAGTCATCAGATGTGTTATTTCACATCAGATTCTCACATTTTATTTCCGAGTTGCTCAGATATTACATTTTTTTTCGGCGGTGATCAGCCCAGATTATCAGATTTTTCGGCTGCTCAGATTTTTCTCGTATAAGACTTTTTGGCAGATCAGATGTTTCGCTGAGATGCTCAAATAACAGACTTTTTATTGATATTGAGAAAATCACATCGAGCGTAAAAATCTTTCGAGTGGTTGGTTGAACGAGCGGAACGAGCCGGACAGTTGCTGACACTGTGTTTTCGGGGGGGGGGCGAAAAACACACAGGACGAGGAGAGCGACCTTTGGGGGTTGTCGATCGACGCCGTGCGCAGGTGCCTGAGGACGGGAGCCGGAAGACGACTAAGAGGGCGCTGCTGTACGACCTGTAGTCGTATCACATCTTGTGAGGTATGGGACGATAGGTGGCGAGTGTAAGCTAACGTTGCACTGCGCTGGCGCATTTGTAAACATTGAGCGTTAGTGACATAGAGCGCAAGAACTTTGCACGGTAGTAGAGTATTCAATGAACTTTGTCGCTCGTAAAGAGAAAATGCCATTAAAATCAGTGTTTTACTTTGTATGAAAGAAAAGTATGGTGAATAGTAAATTAGGATAAATTAGAGTTAAAGAAACCAATAAACAGTAACTGATTTTTTGTTTTGTAAGGACAAAAGCAGCGAATATTAATAATGAATAACTGTCGAGTCAGTGATTTGCATTTGTGTATTTTTG
>NNCF01126646.1:38432-58128 GCA_002313205.1 Laupala kohalensis | reverse complement strand
AGCAACGCGATGTTTTCGGACGGCGAGAGGTTTCAGGAAAACAGCTGGTCAGGTGGCGATGGTGGCGGTAGCAGTAGGGCAGGAACGGAGCGTAAGCAACACGCAGCGAACAGCCACAGCGGTGAAAGGGCTCGCGTAATACTCCATGAACGTAGAAGGGAGGCATTCGACCCGGGCGGACGTCTCGAATTCGTAGAAGGGAGCTTCTTAGAACAGGCAGAGACCGCATGCCGACGGAGCGCTCGAAAAGTGAAAGGGAAAATCAGCGCGAGAGAGAAGGGGAAGCGGGAGACGCGGCTTTGGTTGCCATGGCAACGCTGCAAGTGAGGAAGGCGTCGTCGTGAAGTAGCGTCTTAGGTCGTCATAGCAACGCATGGAGGACAGGAGGCGATGGAGGTGGTAGACGAAAGGGCCACTGCGCTAACACGAAAGTCGAACGGGTTGCATAACAGTAGATAGGAATAGGGGCAAATGCTACAAAAATAAATAAATCAAGAATAAATATAAGATTGGTAATTAATGAGTAATTAATATAAGAAGGGTAATGAGCCAGAGGTGTTAAGATGAGAGGCCGGACATCATGTCTAAATCGCGAAGGGGGGGCGATATAGAGTGAAATTTTTCACGCATTATAAATATTAGGATTAAAGTTTTAGTATGGGTAATTAATGAGTATCAATATAAGAGAGGTAATTAAGCCAGAGGCAATGATTAAGACCGGCGATTTGCCATGCTTTCAAGCGAGGATAGGGGCTTGATTGATGGGGAAAGTAGTACCCANGTGTAAGCTAACGTTGCACTGCGCTGGCGCATTTGTAAACATTGAGCGTTAGTGACATAGAGCGCAAGAACTTTGCACGGTAGTAGAGTATTCAATGAACTTTGTCGCTCGTAAAGAGAAAATGCCATTAAAATCAGTGTTTTACTTTGTATGAAAGAAAAGTATGGTGAATAGTAAATTAGGATAAATTAGAGTTAAAGAAACCAATAAACAGTAACTGATTTTTTGTTTTGTAAGGACAAAAGCAGCGAATATTAATAATGAATAACTGTCGAGTCAGTGATTTGCATTTGTGTATTTTTGATGGGAAAGTGTAATTCAGTGTATTTGTATTTTTGGAGGGAATGTTTTATCGCCATATAGGTGTTGTGTCTTTTGGGGGAAGGTATGTGGAGAGCAAGAGTAGTAATGTTTAGTAGTGTCAAGTGGGAAATTGTAAATTGGGTTTGAAAATTGAAATAAATGTTTTTGTCATATGTTCGAACACCAGATTGTTGTGTTTTAATTGTAAGTGGCTCCCAGAGAGATGAGTACTCAGAACCCTGATAATTGATAATAATAATTAACAACCCCATTAGGAAAGTCACAGTGTTGGACTAATGTTGCAAAGATTAAATACTGTTTATCCAACTTTTTGTTTGCATTTGGCATGTTTATTACGCACAATAGACAAGTAAATGTAAGCTATTATCTTGTTTACCAAGACATTTCCTAAAATAACAGAACACAAAATTCTGCTTATGCCAATGACATTTAAAATGACAGTAAGATATTTCCAAAACAAATGCTAAAAGTGTTAAATATATTCCTAAAATCCATTTTAAAAACGACTCTATAACGTGAAAAAGTGTATCAATCTCTTTCAATTTTTATTGTAGAGGAGTCTACGGTTACATTCAATACTATTTTTAAATCGTGTATGCCCAATGCCCACAAATGTTGTACCAATCCTGCGTCTTCCATTGGGTGGAGAAATGTACACCACTGAAAAGAAAAAAGGGTCCATATATTTTTCAAAGTCCCACGCTCTGAGCAGTTTTGGATTTGTTAAGTTTGCAACGCCTCTCTCTTCTTGCTTCCCCTTCGACTGGGGAAGTTTCGTTCGACCAATCGTAGGTCGATTTGAAACGGCTCCCATATTTGAAAGACTAATAGAACACATCTTACCGCTGGTAAATAGTAACGAGATAAAATGTTTCATTACACCGGTATTAAAGAAATATTTTGTATTTTTTTTATTACACACATTTTGGACTTCAATAACAAAAAAATTCTGTAAATTTTTGACTTCAATAAATTTAACCATTCTTTATATTTCAACGACATCGCGAAATTCGTTGTCTCGCAAGGTCTTCATAGACAATGTAAAAGATATTAGAGTTTCTGTAAAAAACGTTTGCCTATTACTGTGATTAAATATAGTTTTTAACAGAATTTGAATATAATTGCAAGATATCGTATGGAATTGGTATAATTCGAATCACAAATTACTTATAAATATTCCTATAATTTCTTCTATATATACAGTGAAGTAAAGAAATCGAATCTCATTGCCTACAAGCGATGTGTATTGTCGAAAATAATTTCACATTGTTTCCGATTCTCTTAAGTTTTTCATTTATGTGAAAGGGAATTAAATAAATATGGAAAACGTTTGTCTAAAATATGAACTAATAACACAAAAATTTATTTCTCGTGTTATAAATCACATTAAACCATTCAAGGAACTAAAAAATTACATGTTCTAATAATATAATGATCTACAATATAACACTGGTTGTAATCGTGCAGCATATAAAATCGTGATCCGAGACTAATATTACAAAATATTATGTAATAGATTTCACGCGTTAGGATGTCATATTATATTATTTTCAATCACAATAATATTTCCTGTCAAAAATGCAGTTACAGAAGCATATAACCACGTGGAATACAAGGAACTAATCTACTCTCCGGAAGCAACCAAGGGACCTCTCTATCAATACTAATCCCTACGGCAGAGGTGGATTGAAAAATTTCAACAAGGTACTAGATAAGATAAAAAGTTCACTAATTGATATAATACTAATAGAATAACAAACAATTTGTAATTTAACACAAAAAGCTTATTTTATAAGTACATATTTTTATTGAACTACAGATAATTCGGAAAATAGTGTTTAAAAGTCGTGAGAATTAAAATAAATCTACATACAAGATTTATTGTTTAAATAGATGGCGAACCTTGACAAGAGCTTAAAGAACCTGTATAAAGAATCCACCGGATTAGAGAACCTGTAGAATAAAAGGGAAGGAAAACCGGAGAAAAACCCGGACTACAGAATTAATCTACACTACCGTTCCAAGTATTCATGAATCTTTAATTTTATATTTTGACAATATTTACTGAAGAAAACACTTTATTGTATTTTTCAATTCAAGCGTATTTTTAACCATACTCTTAATATTGTGTAGACCAATCTTTTTTTAATTGTATTTTGCTATTTTTGATAAAAGATGTTTCCCGACATCATCCTCCATTTGTTCATGTGAAATATTTAAGTTTTCAGAACGAGAATAAATTATGTTAAAATGAGCAACGAGTTCATCAAACGTTTCAATTTGCACCTCATGTTTATTGTGCGTCTTGGAACTGAAGAATTGACCTCTGAGTGCACTCGTAATTATAATACTGAAGATGCTCAACCAAATCTTCAATCCCTTCTGGCGAAATATCAGATACTCCAGTGACGAATGTCCGAACTACTTCGGTGAAAGATTCTGAAAATTCGTGTTGTAGAACAAAGCAGAAAACTAGAGAAAATGAGCTAACAATCGAATTGCAACCCTTGTAGCAGATGAGAATGAATGCAGCACACTGCGGCGTTGTACATTTATCCTCGGTAGCATTATGCCAATTACTCTTAATACAAATGTATTCAAGAGATAGTAGTTACAAGTAAATGATGCAAGATATTGACAGTAAATATTGATTTCAACATCGCGTATGTTTTGAACTTTCGATCCGCTGTCTTCAATGTCTTCTCTAAATATAAAAAAACACACCAAAACGCTATCTAGCATAAAATTCCATTTCGTGCAAAATTCTCTCATTGGGGGAAAAGGTTCCCACTTCGTTGGTTTAGAATACGACCTTACTATCCCAAGATTCATTGTGACTTTACTTTTGGTTCCTTTCTGTATTGAGAAGACTTGGTTCAATAAATGTGAAATGGCGCGGAAAAGGTTGGAAGAGTCCCCTTTTGAAGACGTCATTAAGAAGCTTATTATAATTATACTTAATGTTGGTTTCATTTTCTTTAGTTTTAGACAAAATGTTGCCTTTTCTGGTACATAGAAATATACTTAGAAAATTATCTTTCACTGATACATTCTTAGCTAAAAATATAATTTCGAGATAGAATTTTGTCGCTGTTATTGTTCACGCTCTAGGATATGAGGAAACGGGATCTAAGAGAACTGCGTTTGTAGCTCAGAATGATTGGTTGTAATTCAATAAACGTCACTCGATAGTTCTATCCTCCGCATTATGTACTCATTACTTTCCGTTCTTTTTTACCTTTCGAAGGGATGATACGCTAAATAAAATGGGTTCAATTCGAAATAATGTTGCCAGAATTTTTTCTTAAAAAAGGTATCTGTCACATTATATCGCATCATGACAGTCTTTAATTGTATCTAATGAGCACAGAAAAACTATGCTTCTTTCAAGGGAAATGCATTTTCGCATCAGATTATTACCTCGTATTAAATTAGTATTTAGAGGAAAGGTTGTGTACGTAATAACTCATAAAACCTAACTACAACATTTATTATAGGAGTAAATTGTAATTTATAGATAGATATTATACAAACAAATAATCCATTAATTGGCATTTTTTGGTACGACGTTCTAACAATCAATTGTTTGGTGATGGAATTCCACTAACTTTGAATAATATTGATTACAATAAAAGTAATAATATCTCTGTTACAATAGCGTATGACCTTGCGGAGGGTTGTAAAATAATTTATTTTCCGGAAGTCTGACAGGGAACATTTCGACAATTACCTAAAATGCGTAGAATGGCATTTGCATTTACAAGATTCATTCGTGTGTTTGTAATGTGTACCAGTTGAGTTTCTGGCGCGGGTTTCTTTTACAAAGAAGGTAATCACCCTTATTTGCACGCACAATTCAAAAGTTTATTCTGTTGAATCTATCAGGGGTTGGCAATATTATCACACTTGCGTCTCATTCTTACTCTGGACCTTCTACTTAACGCGCTGAAGCTCTTATCAACTCCCCCTCACCGCTCACTGATTGTAAAGGTCTACCATTTACATGAAACTTGCGAGACACACTCTCCTCAGAGGTCGTCTCATAGAGATAAGAATCCTCATGTGAGGCGACTCCCTTAGTGTGAAATGGGAAATAGAAAGAAATGTAAAGCGAGATTTCTTTGTACTTGCAAAAATATCAATAAAAATTTATACTTATACATCTCGTGAGACATTTTTTAATCCATGTACACAGTTAGGGGATTCATTCATTTCCGAATTTAATGGTTCTTCAGTTGGAAGTTCTATGAATGCAATGACATTGAGGTGTAATTCAATCATTTGAATTATTATGTATTTCTGTTTTTCATTCCTTTACATTCGCTTACAATTTACATTCAGGAAGATCATCTATGTTATACAGTCAAATAATGTGGTATAGCAAAAATAAGATGATATCTTATGGTTTGAATTATTGGTTAACAGGTGTCGTTATATTTTATTACATTCAAAGTCACTCCAAGTACGTGAACGCACACATTTTATTCGCTATATTCTCATTCACATATAACATATAAAATTAATTTTAGAATTCTAATAATTTTACCTTATTGTCCTACGCTTCACATTCTTAAATGTTTGATTTTTTTCACACAAGTAACTCCTCACAAAAGTCCATTATTTTTGAAAATAGTATTAATTCATTTGCTTGACTACCCAGTGCTGATGTGCAATGTACAGAATTAGTCTTTTTTTTCACTATCGTCTTTGTAGAGATGTGTTATTTAAATTATTTATTGCAAAATGCATTAATTTTGTAATGAGTATGTAAATAATTCAATTCACGATATAAATTATAAGTTTTCTATTTTTACATCCTGCAGACATCATCGTATAAGATAATTTAAAAAATATTCTATTAAAAAATCTTGATTGCTCTTCTCGCCGGTAGATGTAAAAACGAACTCTAATAACAAACAACAGTGTACCACGATGGTACGACAGAAAAACAAACTAAAAATTCTACTCACAATACAGTATTGTATAACACGACGTCTTTTTGTGTATCTTATGGCTTTAGTAATATATGCTATTTAACACACACATCGCTTATAATTTTTCATTAATATTACATAATTTACAACTTAATTTAGATACTTTTTTGTTAAAATATGAAATAACGAATAGACCTAATACATTTAAAGAGTTACTCCAGTTACCTTAATGTCATAAGTTTCAAAAGAAACTCATTCATCAATTGCAGATATTTGTAAAAGTCTTCTAAGACGATATTTAAATTTCAATCAGTGATTAGTGGAAATGCACACATTTTTATAGTTAATTTTAAGTCCTAACACCTTGTACATCAATTAATGCGTTCAGTAGAAAAAGGTAATTATATCCTTTTATTATGAAGGTTAACGCGTGACAATGCCATTTCTGTAGTTCTGATATCATAAAAAATTTTCATGGTTCGAAATATTTCGAAAAGAACATAGTCACAGAAATATTTCAGCTTGATGTATTTTTTGCGATTTTTACTCAAACAAGAAGTAAATGTAAAAATCTAATTAATTTTTAAAAAGTATTTACTTAAATAGCACAGATTTTTTCTTAAGAAAAATAAAATTTAAATAAAAGTGACATACTTCTAAGATAAAAGCAAAAAGTGACACGCTTAGTCCCATAATCCATATTAAAAAAGCCTCTTTCACATGCCAAAGTGTCAAAATCTCTCGTTCGTTCGTTTCTATTTTTGATCGATCTAGGTTTAATATTAGTTCATTTTGTATGTCTTTTACACCTAATTCACACAAATGTTGTACCAACCCTGCGTCTGCCATTCGATGAAGAAGTGTAGAATATTTCTCCTTTTGTGCCCAATTGCTTCGAATGGATAAAAAACTAATTAAAGAGGATAGAACTCTTTCGCGTACAATATGGAAGAGTGGAGTGTTGTGCATAGAAAATATTTTACGATTCTTTAACAGTTCTAAAATGAAACCTTCCATAAGAAGTGCGGAGTCTTGAGAATCTAACATATTTTCAATTATACTCTTAACATTGTGAGTGCCAATGCTTTCATCTGCTACTTTAGCTAACAGAGATTTCCCGATCTCATCATTCTCGTCTGGTGTAAACAAGTATTTAAACCGTGGATAACTGAAAATTATTTTAAACTGTGCAATGACTTCACGAAGCGTTTCTATCTGCACCTCCTGTTGAATGAGCATCTGGGAGTGGAAGTATTTGGCTGTGAAAGCGCATGTCATTATTATACTGAAAATACTCAACCAAATCTTCAATGGCCTCTGGCGAGTAACAAAACCTCCTGTGACGAAAGTGCGAACAACTGCAGTGAAAGTTTCTGAAAATTTGTGTTTCAGAACCAAGGCGAAAAGTAGAGCGAAAATAAACAAAATACATCCAATCGCCAGCCATGTAGCGGATGAGAAAGGGTTCAGCACACTGCCACGTTGTATATTTCTCCTCGGTACCATTATACCAAGATCTCTGGACATAAATGCATTCAGGTGAAAGTAGTTAGGAAATAAAGACCCAACGTTTTCACTGTAAATATCGATTTCAACATCACATTTGTCTCGAAGTTTTGATCCATTTGTATGAATGTCTTCTCTTGTAATAAAACATACATCAAAATGCGATCCAGCATGAGATACCATTTCGTGCAATACTCTCTCATTGGGGCCAAATGGTACCCACCGATTTGGCTTAGAAAAATCTCGTACTATTCCAAGTTTTGTTGGGAGTTGGTCTTTGGTTTCATTCCGCATTGAATAGTTTTTGTTCAGGGAATGTGAAATGGCACTGAGGAGGTTGGAACATTCCACTTCTGATGACATCATTAGGAAGCATATTGTAAGAATGATCATAATTAGTCTCATTTTCCTTATGTTCAAACTTTCAGATGTCTGCTCTGAAATAATGGAAACGTATTAGAATATACCTTCTCATCGTTCATTGATATATGCAAAGACTTTAAAACTATTTCGAACATCTTGTGCTTAACAGAGGATAGAAATATGGGGGATGAAAATGTTGAATCCAATTTTTTACGAGATTCCGCACTAGACAATAATCTTACTGTTCACAACCCAACGCAGTTGTAGGTATTTGCTACGCAATCCCAATGCTGTTTGCATTAAATTTTTGTTTCTAAAAAAATTAACATAGAATTTGGTCGCTTATTCTGATCGCCATGCTAGGATCTGCGCCACAGGGAAATAATACCGTGCTTCCATATGAAGTTCCGAATGATTGATTGTAACCGAATAACCGCCACAGGATAGTTCTACCCTCCGCATAATGTAAACAACACTTTTCGGTGTTTTACCTTTTGAAGTGAAGATTGGCTACGGACAATTGATTCAATCAAAATGACGTTTTCACACTTTCCTCCACTGAAATTCTAGCCAATAAACACAAAACATTTATGCTTGTTTAAAAGGAAATGCATTTTCACGCCAGATTATTATCTTGTATAATATTAGCGTTTTAAGGAAAGGATATGTGTTTAATGAGTCATAAATCCAAGGTACAATTTATACAACGGAATTAAATTGTAATTTATGGGAAGATAAAAGATACGCATATAATCCATTATTTGGCGTCGTTCGATACAATATACTTTGAAACATCATGTTCTATCCGGACTACAAAGTTTGATGGTGATTCTGAAAATTTGTTTTTGCTGACAAAAATAATAAATTTAGTGTCATGAAGGAGGTTACAATTTAGTATGATTACGAGGTGTGTAATTTGCGTTATTCATTGTATTCTGTTTATAAAGACTAGCAGCTGAATTTCTGATTTACTAGGTGGTTTCGTTTTAAAAATACGAGGATCTTTATTTTTGGACGCCTAACACAGAACTATTTAATAGTTGTAATAAAGTGTTGGCAACATTTCCACAGTCTCGGGTTATATAGCTTAACTCCGTAATATCAGGTGGGCGTTAGAATATTCATCACGTTTGTTGAATGAAATTATAAAAGTATTGGTGAATTTATAAAAGTTTGGTGATGTTCAGATACAAAATAAGTAAAGGAGAAACACGTAAATAAAAAAGCTCACAAGATAACATTTTTCAATCAGCAGCTTGGAAGGAAGGAATTCAACATTTGTGGTTTTATGGTTCTCGTATACGGTATATGGGTATTCTTATGCGGTAACCATAAGAAACTAGAAAATTCACTGAAAAATTTTCCCGATGACTAAAACACTAAAGCCACTTGAGTCTTTATGATTTGTCTCCGGTGACACAGGTTGCCGACACTTAAAAAAACATTATTATTTGAGTATTTCTCCGAGTCTAGTTGCACCTGTCTTGAAACGCCTCTGTTATTAAAATTCTATTGCTTGTTTATGAGATGCTATTTAAAAAAGTACCAAATAAACAATTAATTTACAAACTGATACCTGAAAGTTGCCTGTTATTTTTAACATTATACTTTGTATAAGTTTTATTTGTAATTGATTGTTTTATGGTATCNTATTTTTAACATTATACTTTGTATAAGTTTTATTTTTAATTGATTGTTTTATGGTTTTATATTCTATGACTCCCTATAAGTTGTTTATTTTTGGAATACACCCACACCTCCATAAATCCTGGAATATCTACCATCCTCATTCAACTTGTGAGACCCAAACACCTCTGAGGTGGTCTTCTAGAGACTTAACTCCTCATATGTGGAGACTCCCTTAGGAAGTACTTTATTTGGGTAGAATTTTTTCATTTCTGGTTCACAAACATAGAAATCTCTTAGATTGTGGTGAACCTCACCGCCAGATAACAGATTAATTATGTTACGTTGAATGAAAATGGGAGACGGGACCGGGGTTCGAACCCGGGAACTTGAGTACTTATAAGGGAGTACTACCTAAGGGAGTCGCCTCATATAAGGAGTTTAGTCTCTACGAGACCACCTCAGAGGCCTTTGGGTTTCACAAGTTGAATGAGAATGAAGACGGGCCCCAGAGGCGAACGGAATGGCGCAGTCGGTAGGCGCATGAGCGCGCTGAGCATAAGTCCCGGGTTCGATCCCCGGTCCTGTCTCCTATTTTCATTCGACGTAACATGATTAATTAAACCCTGAAAGACTGTAAATTATTTTACTGTGTAAAGACTTCATCTAGCGGTTCAATTTGCACCTCCTGTTAAATGTGCGTCCGGGAGCTGATGTATTTTCTGGTAAAAGCACGTGTCATTATTATACATAAGATACTCAACCGAATCTTCAATCACTTCTGGGGAGTATCAAAACCTCATGTGACGAATGTGCGAACAACTTCAGTAAAAGGTTCTGAAAATTTGTCTTTGAGATCGTAGAAGAAAACTACTGGGATAATGAACAAACTACAACCAATCGCCATGAGAATAGCGGATGAGAATGAATGTAGCACACTGCTACGTTGTATATTCCTTCTCGGTACCATTATGTCAATATCTCTTAATACAATGTTTCAAGAGAAAGTAGTTACGAGATAAGTACTATACATATTGACTGTATATATCGTTTTCAGCATAATGAAAACGTGGAACTTTTGATCCGTTGGCAAGAATATCATATCCTGGTATAAGAGACACAATAAATTGAGATCCTATGAAAGATATCATTTCGTGCAATATACTTTCATTAGGGCCTTATGGTACTCACCGATTTGGTTTAGAAAACGATCTTACTATCCCAAGTCTCGTTGCGAGTGGGTCCTTCGTTAGAATCCGTATCGAACTGTTTGTTACGAACGAATAACCATTCGTCGCAAACACAGGATAGGATATAGGGGGGACTCGTATGTTTCAACGAGCATGTAGATTAAGGATGAAATATGATTTTTGTTAAACACGCTTCAGATTCGCAAATGCACATTTATTACAATTAAAATATATATACATATATGTTCCTAAAGTTACAAAGGCAGAATTACAAAAATTATCCTGGATTCGCAAAAATTAAGTTAGTTGTTGTGGGCAACAAACACTCCGAGAATAACAATTTCTACGGTGTTTAAATCAATTGAACATAAACAACCGTTTATGTAAAATCCCCTTAAATACCCCTTTTACCCAGTTTAAACAGAATTACGATGTGGTATATGAACAAGGGTGAGGTTCGATCGCAGCTGATCTGCAACAAAAACAAAAAGCCCAATGAACTCAAGTTTTTGAGAACATCCCCCCCATCGTTTACGAAAAATTCATTTACAAAGTTACCTGCTATAACATTGAAATTGGTTGTGAAAAAACATAGAAAAAATGCAGTATTTTTAATACATCAGAATATTGAAACCCAATATTTAATGGCACCCATCTTAATTTTTACTTCTAACGGCAAAATTCCGAATTCCTAAAGGGTACCGCAGTTACCTGCACTCGGAGGAATGCCGGGAGTATTTTTCAAGAATTTATTATGAAGCGAATTAAGTGATGCGCAATCCCCAACACCCCATATTTCAGATCCATACGCTACTGCAGGTACGAATAGTAACCTGCACAACGTTTCTACAATCCTAGGATCGATGTCAGGGATGGTACCAGTACTTCTTTGGATTTCATTTAGAACATGCATGCCTTTTTGAATTGATTTTTTGTTTTTGATATGTCTTGACTAGGTTACATTCATGATTATTTTGACAACTAGATAAGTGTAATCTTTAACTTTCTCGAGATTTTGACGTTTGTTGTTCAAAATTTCATTTTTACTAATCATCCGTCCGTTTTTGAATACCATGACTATGGTTTTATGTGTGTTTATATGTAACTAACGGGTAATCTATCACACTTTCCCCGTTTTCGTTAATAAATGTTACATTCCCGTCTAAGTCTGAGCCGTACGTACCATTTGTTATAGTTATGTAATGTGTACTGCAGAAATTTAATAGGTCTTGCCCTTCCGGATTTAAGTTTTTGTCCTT
Source organism: Laupala kohalensis (assembly GCA_002313205.1). NCBI lineage: Eukaryota > Metazoa > Arthropoda > Insecta > Orthoptera > Trigonidiidae > Laupala > Laupala kohalensis. The sequence continues at coordinate 46,145 of NNCF01126646.1, read as the reverse complement.
ACTATTTCTCACGTTTACAAGCGCGAAATCGTCAAACGGTGATGAGACATTATTTTCTCCGATTCTGGCGTTAAAATCTCCCATTATCGTTATACTCGCGTTGAGGTATTTATTTTCGAAACTATTTACCAACTGGCTCATTTCTGTATAAAGGTTTTCGTTGTGGTACTTTGACTTATCACCGTGCCTATAAACAATTACTATTAGTAACTCAGTGTCGGCAATTATTACTTTAATGCATAAGATAGTATCAATTTCTATTTTCATGTCGTCACACCGATTTGAGTGTTCATTTTTGCACATAATCGCGACTCCACCAAGGTGGCGTCCGCGCGTACCCCTTCTCTGAAAATTTTTTGGTACGGTTGTGAATCCATCTAAATTATTTTCATCTCCCTGCTTTGACTAAGTCTCGACTAAACCCAAAGAGTCAAATTTCTCAAGGAAACCCAGAAAACCTCCTTCGCAAAGTGTAACCACACACCACACACCCAGATGCGGTGTGAGTATTTTCGTAGAACGTTTCACATAAATTCCACAATTGTTATGGTCGCTTTTTCCGCTGCCACCAGTCCAGTTTCCCGGACAATTAAACACCAGTGTAATAACAATAATTAATCATTTAATACAAGTTAAATTGAAATCTGAGTATTTACAAACTTGAACAAATTCTCAAAATCATAAATACAAGTATAAATTTATCTTTACACAGTTAATTCTATCAGAATGCATTGATTAAACACATATAAATTCAGTGTTGTCAATTATTTCGGAATAACCCACCTAGGCTATCCGAACCTCCAAAATTACAAGTTACTTTTTCATATGACGAACTGTTACAAGATACGTCACTCGCAACTAGTAGCAAGTGTATCAAAATTACCGCAGCAATTTCTTAACGTGGTCCGACGACCAATACTAGCAGGGTTACATCTCAAGTACCCTGCGGACTCAACCCACACGTATAAGTCCTCGAATATCCTTATTCCTTCCAATATATACAGAAGAGGAAGTCACGTGACCAGCAAGTAACCACGCCTTCGCTGCCGCAACGTGCACTCCAATCCTATTGTTCACCTCTCAGCTTCCCTGGGAACGAAATGACGTCCTCGCGAGGGCGCCGCCACCGATACACGCCAGGCGTGGAACGCCCCATTCGCTCGAGTCCGTCATTGTCTCTGCTGTTGGTGAAGGTACTTCATTCACAATGTCTTAACATTCTTTCTTTATAGCTTTTACCGGCCTCGGCTTGGTACACATGACGAGCAAGTCCTTTTCACAGAAATAGCATATACAGCTTACATTCCTTAAGGTACCTCGCCCCGGTCAGATATGACGAACAAATGTGTTTTCACATAAATAGTATAAGACAAAGGGAGAGGCACGCGCTGATCACACGCTACGGCCGGCATTCTTCGAGGGCATTCGTACCCTTCTTCCCGGGAAAAGCTGGAGAATGGTCCACCAATAACACAATAAATGGAAAGGTTTAGTGGTCGTCACCTTTCCTCATCAGCGGCATCTGGCTAAGCTTCTCAATGACGCCCCNGGCTAAGCTTCTCACTTAGTGAAAGGGCATAAAAATAGCAATTCACAAACCTATAGACTTGCCTTGGTTCTGATGTTACACAAAACTTCTTCCTCGGATTTTCCACATTCCAGCACCCTATCGTCAGAGCTGCATGCAATAAGTCCTACTGCCGCCTCTGCGCTTTACCTGATTTGGGTTTTTCTCCGGAGTGATTAGTAACAGCTTTGGGTGTCAACTGCGCTGCCAGCAGTCGGGTGACTCTGGCCTCTGTGGGAGGAGGTTGTTGGCGCTGGCGCACTGGCAACGAGGAAGAGGGGTGAGGGCGCTCGTTCTCGTTTCCAGAACAGCGTTGCTCCGTCGCTATCGATGGTGGCGATGGTGGTGGTGGTGAGGTTCTCAACGCGGCCAAAGGTTGAACCCGCGCTGAGAGCTGTGGCGGCGGCGGCAAGGGCTGCCGCTAGTGAGGCGACGATGACGCAGCCGTCAGCAGCGGTGGTGGTGAGAACTGCGTTGGGAACGCAGGTGTCACAGCCGGGGGCGGTGGAGGTGGTGGTACCTGCGTCGCCGCCGACGATGACGCACTTGGGCTGGACACGCATTCAGGACGCTGCTCCTTCGGGAAGGCTTCTAGTTCCGCGAGCAACTAGTTTCGCCCTTCCACCAAAAGCTTGTCAAAGCGGATGCTGGCTCCGAAGACTTGCTCCCTCGCGTCCTGCAAATACGGTCACAGTTTAGAGCGCGTATGGCGCACAGACGCGGAGAAATCCTCTGCCACTCGCAAAGGAGAGCCACGCAGAAACTTAGCTGCCGTCTTCAGCATTTCCTCCCGCTTCTTGTATGAGGCCAGCTTTACAACAGTAGACCTTCTGCCTACTCTGCGGCCTACTTGATGCGGCCTCTCGATGTCTCGATCATCAAGCTGCACTCCAGTTGTTGTGCAAGACCCCGAACATGGTTCCCGGAGTCGTGTCACGACTCGCCCTGTCGGTCCAGCACGCCGAAGATCAAAACGTTATTTCTCCAGGACTGGTTCCCCAGGTAGTCAAACTTGCCAGATAGAAATTGGTTTTCTACCTCCAAAGCAACAACCCGGCACTCCAGTACCTCCACCCTCTCTCGATACCAATTGATATCTGGGAGGATTTTGGTTTGCCCGGCCAACAAATCCCTCACTCCGGCCTGCAAGCCCTCCAGAACAGAATCGTCGCTCGATCCAGATCCGGGGTTCAGCTCGACGCCACCTATAACGAAGAGCAAGCAAATAATACTTAATCTTGAATGCTGCGCAAGGCCAGCGCCTATGCATGGTCCTCGTCCGCCCTTCGGGCGACGACCTCCTACCCAACGGCCGATGGCCGCACGCCACTGCTCCGTCGACACCATGCTGCAAGTGTTTTGGTTTCTTCTTTCTTCTTCTCTATATACAAATGTTTCACGCAACACGCATCGCCGCAGGATCAGCTACACGCGGGAGGAAGCGAGCTGTCGACGGGCCGAAACACTGATACCAGCAAGTATCCGGCTTACTACGAAGCACTCTTACAAACGTCCTTTCTCTTCGGAGAATCGCACTCAACTCCCCATGTGTTATAATACTAATGGAATATCAACAAATTTGTAATTTAACAAAAAATATTTCAGAAGCACGTATTATTATCTAACTATGGATGATTCGGAAAATAGTGTTAAATAAGTGAGTATCAAAATATCTGTAAATTCAAGATGTATTGTTTCCATGGACGCCGACCCTTGATAGCTTACAGAACATGTATATAAAATCTACCTCCATCGGAAGGAAAACCAGAGAAAAACACAGGCCAGGATGGGGCTACAGGAATAAACTACACAACCGTTCCATGTATTTAAGAATCTTAAATTTAAGTTTTTGACAATATTTATTTTTAAAAATACTTTATTGTATGTTTGGCGAACCTAAACCCCATTAAAAAATTTATTGTATTTCTCTATATTATTTTAGCGGCCAAGATTCCCGATTTTCGGTAAATAAGAATTATTATCATTATTACTATTACATTATTATCATCAAGAGATGTGGAAACATCGTTTAAGAAAGAAAATATTATATGAAAATATTTTAATATAACGTGGGACGAAAATTTTAAAATAAACTCGGATATATCATCTATGTCTGNACTATGTCTTTTGAAATATTGTTGTTTATGAGCTGATGAGTCTCATGACGTCACTGGCGTAAGTTTCGAAATTGAACATAGATTTGGGCACATGGGTGGATATAATGGGAAGACATTAATTTGGAGATATTGAGTTCGTTATTTTACCTACTTCGGAGAAGGAAGAATTAAACAAATTTGCGATGTCCTGAGGATTTGACACGATTTTGTCATCGTCTAGAAGAGAAACATTTTCTTCGCGATCTTCAGAAGTTGATGTGAATTTTTTAACAATATTCCACATGGTTTTCGTCCGGTTGTTCGATTTTAGTACCTGCCTGTTGTTTTCTATAACTTAAAATGCATAGACTACTTTTCAAAGAATAGTCTTATATTTACGAAAATAATCATGGAATTCGGGTGGTTGGTTATCGAATTTGGAAAGATAATATAAACGGCGTTTGTTTTTTGAAGAAATTCTTATGCCTTGGGTGATCAATCTAATGTATTTCTTTGTGTTAATTCACCTGCGTTTTATAGGAAAGCTAGAGTTGTAATGTTTTATGAATATTGAGATCAATACATTGAATTTGTCGTCGGTGTTTTGGCAATTGTAAACACCTTTCCATGTTTCTCCACACAAATATATTATAAATATAAATAGATTTGTGTCGTTAAACTCTCTTGAAATCTTTTAAAGGATTTGTAGTTGTTATAGTTTATATTTAATAGTCAATACTTGAGCAAGGTGATCGCTGTATCCGGCGATAAATACTTCAGAGAATTACGAGATTCCATTGTTGGCGATAATCTGATTTAGGAATGTTTGAGATGAACCGGAGGGGTCAGTGGATCCGTTTATCTTAGTAATAAGTGTGAAGGAGTCGATAAGATTCTAGAATCGATTAATTGGTGAATGTGCAGAGTCGGATGTACTCAGGAAATCGAAGATGAAATCACATATAACGATAGATTTAGTAGATTTTTCAGTAACATGTTATAAAACAATTTCGAAGTTCCGAAAATTTTTTTCAAGATCTGATTGAAGAAGTCTATAAATACACAAAACCATTATACCGGTGTCGGTCGGATTAATAGCAGAAAATTCGAACAAACTATCTACGCAGAAGTTCTCGTAGCCTGGCAGTAGAGAAGATAAAATATCNTAGATTCACGTACCTCCGTGCTGATTATTTCTTTAAAATTTTGCCAACTGTAAGAACTTGCTAAATAAGAATTAGAAATAGCAGTATCATTGATGTTGTTAGTTGATAGCCAATGTTTCGTGAGGTATAGAAAATCAAATTGTTTTTCGTAAAAACCGGAATTTTAATGTCTGTCAATTTGAAAGGGATTAGACATTATTATGAAATATAACTCTTTTATTTTGCAAAGAGTATGTGATTCTCGTTAAATGAAATAGAAGTTAAATTGTGGAGTTTAAAAAGAATTTTAGTTTTATTTACTTCACTTTAAAAGTGATGGTCGGACGAATATCTACAAACTCTACAACGTAGCTGCGAGTGGTTAAAACCACAAATCAACATCGATGTTGGTACAAGTTGATGTTGTGAAAGTGTAAATTACACTTCAGTTTCATTAATAAACTTGTATGCACCAAATACAGTTCTCTTAAATCTAAGCACAGCACATATCCCTCTGGTCTAGCATCTCCCGTGAGATCATAATCTGATCTTCGACGGGCAGCCCAGTTAATGTATGCATTTGTGAAGGTACTTGGGGAAAATATTGCTTGCTCTTGACGAGCAGCTCCTAAACGTATTTTTACTACGAAGATACATGGGAAGACCATTACTTGCATTTCCTCCAGAAGCTAATAATATTATATATTTCAATCAATTTATCTAAAAGGTTTAAGTACGTCCATCTTTCACTAGAGAGCTCTATACTCACCAAGAAATTTCATGATGACAAAATATATATAATTATCTATTCATTACATGGAGAATCGTCACATAAATTCTGAAAGCAAATTTTCTAATTTGAATGTAACATTGAATCAGTTCTTTAATTTGTATCAATTTTTTTAATTTGCACACGAACAATTCAATAATAATAATGTATTTCNGTATTTGCGCGGGAGTGTTTTCCCTCGAGTTAACACGGGAAGACCCCGTAGCCACTAGCTAAACCTTCAGTCTCTCTTCAGACTTCGTCGAGACAACGTCGGGCCGTAACTGCGTCCGTCATAAACATTTTGTGAAGCGTGTTGTGCGTGAGGTAAAACTATACATTTCCCNGTCATGAACATTTTGTGAAGCGTGTTGTGGGTGAGGTAAAACTATACATTTCCTCTAACCACGTGATGCGACCATCTGGAACTGTCGTGATTATGGTTTTATTGTGGTCATGGAAACAGTGTGATCATATAAACTTTAAATACCACACACCGTCGCTGCCTCCTGCATTTTCCAACGACCTGGGACGCTGTGTGCCAACTGAGCGTCGCCAAATGCTACAAGAACATAGAAATCTCTTAGATTGCGGTGAACCTCACCGCTAGGTAACAGATTAAACATGTTACATCGAATGAAAATGGGTTTCACAAGTTGAATGAGAATGGTAGACGGGCACGGGTAGCGAGCGGGATGGCGCAGTCGGTAGGCGCATGAGCGCGCAAAGCTCAAGGTCCCGGGTTCGATCCCCGGTCTCGTCTCCCATTTCCATTCGATGTAACATGTTTAATCTGCTACAAGAACGTAATTATAAGCTTACATACCTTTCACTGAGCAGTGAAAATCTGACAAACATTATGATCTTTCATGATCAATTCAACTTCCCTTCATTGACGAATTCAATAACATTTAACAGAAACTTGTTGTACATAATCATGCATCCTTTATCTTTAAATTAATGCCATTGTTTAGCTGTAAGTTTTAGTATTAGTATATTTTACGTGTATGTCCATTGATTTCTTGTGTATGTTAGATTTTTGATGGGATTATTGGGGAACGTGTTTTTGGGACATCTCTTTGTAAAACAATTAATATTTGTATGTCCATTGATGTATTGTTTGTTTTGATCTAAAATCATGGTAATCCATGCGGTACTCCAATTTAAAATCTTTTAATTATTAAAATCACGATAGATTCCACTCCCATAGCTTCCAGAATGTTTTTGAGGTACGGTTCCTGCATCATATCTATTTATTTGTTATTATATCGTAGACAAGGAAACGTCTTTCACTCAATTGGAGTCCTCCTTTAATTTAAGTATGACCCATACAGGTAACTTACATTTTGAAAATTCCACGAGAGTAAATATAAAGGATTAAAGGAAGCTAATTCTGCTGCTATTCTTTTTACGCGTTCAACTAATTACAGCGATAGTCGTACGTTGATATGGAAAAGGAAACTACGAAATTTCTGTTTCTATATTGAAATCCTATGAATAATGAGAGTTTAAATGACCTAAACGCTTGTGTCTTTGAAACGTTATCAATATGAAGGAAATGAAATGCATTTGAATGAATAACTTATGTATTTTTCGGAGCAATTGGATGCACTACATAGGAGCCTTGTAGCGTCGTAATAATGGCTACTAAAACAAGATACTAAAACATATTTCAACACCCGTTATGGGCGATGTGAGAAACTGAAAATGCCTTCAGACAGATTTATTCAGAACCAGATAAGAGTATTTTCGATCACAAAATATTTCTAGACTTCTATTATAGCAACACACACAATTTATAATATTTAATTGAACTTCTGTCGTAAAGGAACAATTTTTAAAACTGCAAAGAAAGGATTTCACTGTTGGGGCCCGAAGTCAGGACGGCATTTATTTGCTTTGCTTCAAGGTAAATCCGCCAGAATTCAACCAAACAGTTCAGCAGGTCACTTCTACGCTTTCTTGCTTCGGAATGATCGACACGTTTCTAAATCAGACAAAATTTCGAATCAGACTTCACCTTCTGAATCAGACTGAATAAACCTCATTTTGTTTTATTGCAAAATTGTTTCTTCATTGAATGTATAATTTTAATGAATTTCACTAATACTACGTGTTAATTCCTTTATTATTATC